>JAOBSW010001011.1:0-112242 GCA_026214975.1 Gentiana macrophylla | reverse complement strand
CAATGATTCTCATTATTATTTTGTATCCTTATTTTTGGTCATTATGTTAAGAATTGCATTCACTTTTACGTTGCATTATCTTGTAAAGTGTAGGTTTGCAACCTTTTCCACTTTCATTGCTATTATCGGTTGGTCAATCGTTTGGTTCAATGGCTTGTGAAAGCATCTCTAACTCGCAAAATAAGAGTACCATGTGCAATGTTTTTGTTATATTGCATGATTTTTGTGAAGAAGATGCAGTTGATAGTAAATTCTGATATGAAGATGCGCTTTTATCATGATTTCTTTGATAACTCATCGTAATTTCACAGCCTTTGATGAATACGCTGGTATGTCCGTTCACCGACGCCGAATGATGCATTTTCCGTGGTTGTGTCTCCTAAAGTGTATGTTGGGAATACCAGTGGTATGTCCTTAGCTCTAATCCCATACAAAGATAACGGAGGAAAACTTTGTTTCTTGATATATTATTTCCAAAGATCTCGATCGTTTTCTCATTTTTGTATGTCTTGTTGCGCCAATCTCTTCAAATATTGCCTCGCACATTGCATTTTCATGATATTATGAATGTGAATCGAATATATTTATTCAAATCAGCTTTTGTATGCATACCCATGTTCCTCAGATTGAATATGTGGTAGTTAGGCTTAACTAAATTTGCACGCTTTAAGAGCTCAATGAATCCTTGAACCACCAAGCAAATTTCATTAGGCTAAGTTAGTTTATTTCTTTATCAAATAATTCGCTTCATCAAGTAATGCAAAGGCAAGTAAGATGAATTAGACTACGATGCAAAGATGATGCAGAAAATTTTACCGCTTGCCTTTATTAAGCTCATCGAGAACTTCCATTATCGAGTCAACGCTCACATACGGGTAGTCTCTGAATGATTTTGCCCATACTATGCCCATGCATTTAGTAATTTATTGTTAGTATTCAATTTATCAATAAGATTTATTTTGTATGTTGTTGTTAAGTCATTTTTGTTACTTTTGTCCTCCCTCATTGTTCAACTCTTGAATTCTTTTGAACACTTCCGGAAGAATGTGTTGTCCACACTTGTATTTATCTTTGTCTTTGTGGATTATGATTTTTCCTCGAAACCCTCGGATTTTGCTTAGTGGATGTAGTAATCTTTCCTTTCCCTTTTGATCATTCTTTTGCTTTTTCTTCTTTCTTCGGCATACCGAAATCGTGGATTCTCTTTATTTGTCCTCTTCTTTCATTTTCTTCACCCCCTTTCAATTGTGAAATTTGGGGTCCGTTGATTTAGTACGAGGTCGTGCTGCTGTAAGTGTGTTTTGCAAGTTTTTGTGCAAAGCAGAGTGTGTTGATCAACATCATCCTGTTTCTTCCAAATTTTGTGTGACCTAATGAGTTGCAATGTTGTCAATTTCATCTTGTAATTTTGATTCTTTTTTCCGGGGCTTCTTCAAGTTTCTTCACTCAGTATATTCTCTTTGAGGCTTTCATTCTTCTTTTTCTCACCTTCAAGTTCAAATTTTTCAAATTCCCGGATTGTGGTCTCCTTTGTGAATAATGTTTGCTCAAGTGTTCCCACTTTTCTCTCGTAAGCTCCTCACACTTTTCTGCTTTTTTCTTCTTCCTCTTCCAACATAGCGCCATCTTTTTCTCGTGAAGCACCTTGTTCATTGTAAATATCCAATGTGATTGTTGATGTACAAATCCTTTCCTTTATATTCTCTTTGCCGGTTAATGGTAGACAACGCAAGCTCAATCTTCTCATTCAATTCTTTAACTTCAATCCCCAACTCATTTTTTTCAGCAGTAGTGACATCTAATGTCTCATTGATGTCTGAAATCTTTGCTTCAAGTTCTTTATATTTCTTCGAGATATCCACTTCTGCCTGCTTCAAGTCTTCCACTTTCGATGCTAGACTTAGATTCTAATGTTGTAGCTCTTCGATTCTTTTCGCTATCATGTCAACACATGCTTGATCACTCTTGTATTTTGCTCTGCAAACATATTTTAAAAATACAATAATTAGTAAATCAAGTTCCTTCTTTAGTGTAAGCATTGTTTTCTATTTGCAAAGTGATATTGTGTGATGCAAAGGACATTAAGTGATGCAAGTTGACATCATGTGATGTCACCGCATTTGGTCTTTTAGTACTTTGTAGTTGTCAATACCATGACTTGCTTTAGTTCTCGCAATTTTGATGTTGGCATCTTCTAATTCTCTTGACAAGGTGATGTTTTTCTGCTTTATCTCTTGAACTTCATCCCGCACATCCCGCACTGGCCAGCAAAATGTGAATTTTATGTGCAAAGGACATAATTTTTTTTTATTGTCTTTGTGGTAAAAATGGAAAAAGTAGGTTTACAATTGGTGGTGATGGTGTCTGGGTCAAGAATCTAAATGATGGAGTTCTTCCATATTTATTTGTAGATTTGTGTGCTTGTTTAGGAGTGTGTTGTTCTTGTACCTCTTCATCGTGTTGTTGTGGTTGCATTTCTTCCTCATTGGCTTCAGATTGATAAATACTTGGTTTTGCTTCCATTCCATCCTCTCCAGATCCCATCATCACTTTTAGAATCTGCTTCATGCTCTTCCTCGATTGCACCTCTTCTTCTATTTCCATGCTATCCTCTCGCACATCTGTGTTCGTCACTTTTAGAATTTCTTTCATTCTCTTGTGATGGACTCTCTTTTCCTTCTGCTTCCATTCTTTCCTCCACAAATATGCTCTTTATGATCATCGCTGCATTTGATTCATCCTCTTCATTATCATCACTTTCGTAATTTCTTTCATCCTCTTCACCGTCATTTCATCATCTCGATCCTTGTGGATCGCTTCCTGCCTCTTGCTTTTTCCCAAGCTTTGTATGAGGAGGAACTCACTCAATGTTGGAGTCAATTCTTCAGCATTGAACTGTTTCAATTTGCATTATGCAAGTATTCGGTTATTTCTTTTATCATGGATTCACATACAAGTATTCTATGTTATTAAATAAAGAACTACAACGAGAATGCAGTGCAGTGCATTTCATTGCAGTGACATGCAATAACAATGCAGTGAACATTTACTGACCTTCAAAATTTAGATACAATCACATTCTTAATATTTACCTAATGTTCACCCATGTTTTGCAAAATTTTCTTTTGTTAGAATATCTTGCGCTTTCTTAGATTCCACTTTTTATCCTTGGAATCCATGTGTGCCAAAAATTTTCTTTCCCTATTCTACTATTTTTTCTTTTTTGCTCTCGACAAGATCTTCTATGATGTCTGTGGTGTTCGCAGAATCGGTACTATAGCACACCAAGATAAATATGGATTATAATGCAAAGACATTGGTGTCCAATTAGATTTTGTAATGAAACACAATTATAATCGATGTTGAGTGTGTGAACATACCAAATAGAACACAAAGGCATCCGCTTACATAACTTGATGTGACCATTTTCGATTAAGCCCATTCTCGCAATTCTTTCAAAGATATGAGATGACCAATCAAATGAGCTTAAATGACTCAAGTCATCGACATAGTATAGAAAATGACCATGGTATGTTCTCGCCTCGATGTCACAAGAAGATCAAGCAAAGTAGTAGAAGACAAAGTAGTTTCACTGTCCTCAACCGATGTTGAATCGCTTTTACCGCTTTTCCTTTATGAGTTCTTTCAAATTTAACTTATCTTTATTCTGTTAACATCAGAGAACAAACTTTTTTGAATTGTTATTTTCTTTTGAGTTATTGCTCATATCCCCAACCTCATTGTTTCCATCTTCTATTGCAAATATGAGTTTCACATAATTTCATGTGATATTCCTTTCCAATCTCAAACCCCTTCTTTGTTGTATGCCATTATCACCACCTAGCATGTCATTCTTCTTTTTCTCGCATGATAATCTTTTTTCTTTTCAAATGCATCAAACAAATGGTCGAACGGAGTTTTCTTCATTACTTTCCGATGCTCTTCTATTATACTTCCTTTTATTTCATCAAATATCCGTGCATAATGCTCGTTGTTGATCTCAGATTGTTCTCTTGTCCTCGTAAAAACAAATTAATACGGGTTAGTCAATGTAGTGACATGTAAGTTTTTGTGTTTTCCATGGAATGATAATGGATTGATTTTGTATTTGAATCTTACGCCTCGCAATACTCCTCGATTTTATGCATGCCATGCCCTCGTAATCTTATGCCTACAATGTAGTGACATTACAACGATGCAAGATAAAGTGGCCTCATTATTCATTGGCATGACATTCTACTTCTTTTTTAATGCAATGACATGATGTTTTCAACCTTGTTATGCAATGACATCGATTTCTCCTTAAAATAAAGACACATTCTTCTAATTTACAAATATTTCTTCATTCCTTATGCAAAGGACATTATACTTCTTTAGTATTTATCGCAATTTTTAGTTCCACTCATCTACACACAAACATATTTGTATCATAATGCAGTTGACATTACATGATGCAAGATATAATGGCCTCATTATTCATTGGCATGACATTCTACTTCTTTTTAATGCGATGACATGATGTTTTCAACCTTGTTATGCAGCTGACATCGATTTCTCCTTCAAATAAAGACACATGCTTCTAATTTTCAAATTCTTCCTTCATTCCTTATGTAGTGACATTACACTTCTCTAGTATTTAATCGCAATTTAGTTCCACTCATCTACACACAAACCTAAGAAAACAATCTCTACTATGATTTCAAGTACACAAAATCGTATTTTTGTTGCATGTTCACTTGTTTAGATATTTACCTGCACTTTTCTTCGATTTTTGTGTTGTTGCTCTTCTCTTTCAATAAATTACTTGCTTCCTCCTTGCCATTTTTCATCAAGGTATTAATCAATTACTTGCTTCCTCCTCGCTGATTTCTTCTTCTAATTTCGCTGGTTTCGCTAATTTTTGTCCGATTTGGCTTCAATCAATGATCTTCGCTTTGTTTGTGTTTTTCTTCCGAGCGGTCGTGGGTTTGTTTCCGCTTTTCTTCGCTTTCTTTCAGTAGTATTAACCGTAGAGGTCGTGGGTGCTTATTTTGTTAGGGCTAAATTGGTCCATATATTAATTTTTTTCCTTATAACTAAGTGTTTGCTTTGAGTGTCCTTTTCTTTTAATTGCTCCAAATGCATCCTTTTAAATAATTGCCCCTAATTTGTTTTACTTACACACCACACTATTACTTCACACCCTACATAAATATGATAATAATAAAACAATTACACTTTAACTCATATTAAATACAAAAATACATTTTTCTTTTCTTCCCCAAACCAAAACACCCTAATTCATTTTCACCCAACTCTAGCTTCCACCGCCACCCCTTCCTCCTCATCCTCAAATGGGCCGCGCTTCTTCCTCCTCCTTCCATGTTGCAAATCAATCCTCCAGATCAACCACCTTAAATCGCGCTTTCATTTTCGTAAGGAAAAAACGCAGCTCTTCTTCTTCCTCCTAGCTCCTTCAAACCACTCCCTTCCTCCTCCGTCAACCACTCCTTCCTCCTCCAATCGCAGCCCACTCTCCCTTCCCCGCGCAAATCGCGGCCTCCTTCCTCGATGCAAATCATGGCTCCTCATTGAAGCTTTTTTTTTGAAATGGCAAAATTGATGTTTTGGGTGGTGAAAATGACGAAAATTGATGTTTTGGGTGGTGGGTTTTGGTGTGTGTTTTGATTTGGTGGTTGTAGGAGGAGAATGGTGGATGTGGCGTCGGGTGTTAATGTCTTAATGGTGGTTTTTGGGTGGTGGAGGTGGGTGAAGATGGTGGAGATCAAGGCGGATATATTGATAGACTTAGAAAAATGCCTCATCCTAAAAAAAAAAAAAAATTTACACTAAAGGATCTATGTAGTCCAATTAGCCTATCAATAAAATATTTTAATCCAAAATTTATCTCGATTTAATTCGATATACCCATTAAAGACACTCCAAATTAAAATTCTTGCTTTGCCCTTTGGTGGAGATGAAGAAGATATATCTTAATGAAGAAATGGAGAAATGGGTGAAGATGGTGGAGATGAAGAAGATAGCTTTTGATGGAGAAATTGGGAAATGGATAAAATGTAGGGTGTTATGGTGCCATTGAATGACGACAAGCCCATTCAATCGCAAAACATATTTTTGGCCATGGAAAGAAGATTGACGAGACAACAAGCCCACGTAGAACAAGCGATGTTATGGTGCCACTAAATGACGAATCTAAATTTGACGGTCTTCTCAAGCTGTATCCTCTCAACAATTAGTTTCTTAATCTATTTTCATTAAAGAAATCTAAATTTGACTGTCTTCTCAAGCTGTATCCCTTTCAACAATTAGTTTCTTAATCTATTTTCATTAAAGAAAACAAGTTAAAAATGGTGGGTTTGGTACGTTAAAAAAGGGTGGGTTTGGTACGTAGAGTGAAGAGATTAAAACGTTTCCACTGTAAGAAACTGAACAAATGGGATTTGGACATGGAAGGGAAGAAATGCCGCCAGCGTCGAGAAGTAAGAAGAAATAATATTATTTATGGTTGGTGGTTTGAGGCGGCGGCTAGATATGCAGGGGCGGATCTAGTAAGGACTAAGGGGGGTCCACGGACCCCGCTAAAAATAAAAATACTTTACATTTTACCTATAAAATATTTTTGACTTCGCTAAAAATTATTTAACGTATAAAATATTTACTGACCTTCAATAAAAACATTCTTCTTCCGCCACTGTAGATATGCATGGTGGCGCGATAATGTTGAAGAAGATTAAATGTTTAGGGTTGTTGGTTTATGGCCTACGGATCAATTAGTAAAATCTTAAGGGCTATTTTGTTATTATTTTTGTCAGAATGGATATATGAAAAACATGTAATGTGATGGTAGAAATTGCATTTGCGTAATAGTGTTGTGCCAACAAAAGTTTTGAAATAAGACATTATATGTGTTGTGCTATATAGTAGATTTTTTCTAAAAGATGAGGTGACACCTAGTTCGTGGTGCCACAGAGAAGTTGTCCGCAATAATAACAATATCCTTAAAACCAACAAAGTGATTGGCCCAGCTGTTAAACACTAGATCTTAACCCGGCAAATCCCTGCGGTTTGTTCTCCGCTTTGCACAAAAATAATGCGCCTAATCTTTCGCTCAAAAAAAAATCCTAAATTATATGTCATCTTTCCTCCTAATGTGAGTTGTGTTATAAACGAAAATTCTCCCATAATGGCAAAATGGTAATCAAAATTTCAAGATCCTTGCGAAAAGATTCTAAAAATAGCCATATTTATCTATTTACTAATATAAGCAAAGTGAACTTATCATGCTCAAAGAAATTTCTCTACTGCACTCTTATCCCCGAGCAAGAGCTTAGATTCAGAGACACGACACGATCCGAACTCCGTATTAGTCGAACAAAGGTTTCCGGATACCAGTGGTTTATGAAAAAAAGTCGAGTTACCATTTATTTTGAAAACTTTTATATCGCTTAATTCATTAAAATCATTTCGATGTGAGATGGCAACAATTAGGTTTTGGAAAAACAGATGTGTCTCAAAAAACAAATATATATATATGAGCAAAAAAAACTGTCAATTGATCCAATTCGACCAATTGACCTGTTCCATGACCCGTTTTTACCTATTAAACAATCTGGACTCATCCCCACGTTCGGTCCTTCCTCCCACATCTTCCACGGAATTTGCGGATCGTCATAAGGGAAGGAAAACCTCTCCTCCAAACGTGCTCCATCCCACCTCCCTTAACGATTCAAACTTCTCCCCCAACTTTTGAAAAATTGATTACAACATATACTCTCCAATTACACAAAGGCAGTCTCTTTCCAAAGCATCGTCTCCCCATTTCCTCTCCCTTTTGCATCACCGACCAGCATCCAACTGCAGCAGGTAAAATTTGTTGAAACATCATATACACATCACTACCTCTCTTTCACGGAGACTATTTCATCATTTACCACACTTCGATTTTGTGTTAAATGTTCATCTCACTGAATTTCATGGAATTTAGGGTGAAAACTTTACTGCTGGAGAAATCATTCAATTTGGTGACAGGTAGACGACTTCATATCTGATAGTTGATGGAAATTTCGGTAAAATTTTTGTGTTGCCTTTAATTTTACTTATTTTTAGTAAGATTGCTTAATGATTTTTCTTGATCTCAGATTTCAAGTTGTGTTAGTGCATTTTTTTTTATAATTCAGCTAAGGATTCTACTGGTTGTGTGTAGCCTGAAGAAATTGTTGGATTATAAGTAGTTACTAACTTACTACGATAGTAAATTTGGCGTAAAACAAAGAATGAGGCGCTTACCTTGGATATTCAACCTGAAGAACTTACATTGATTTGTAAGAGATTTCTACTTATATGAAATTTTTACCCATTTAATATTCGTAACTTTTTTTTGTTTCCGTGTGTGGAGGGGGAGGGGGGTTGATGCATTATGTTTTGAATTATTTATTGTATATTGTCTTCAGTCTGCTTCTCTCTTTGCTGTGGTTGGATAGTTGAGTTGAAGAACCAAATAAGGCACTATATGGATGGGCTTGAGCTACACCACAAGTCCGATCAAGATGTAGCCTTCAAGGTACTAATGACGTAGATCATGGTAGCTAGGAACTCGAGATTTTATCTTCTTTTTATATCTTCCATTCTGACTTTTGATATATGTGCACATGTTAAGACCGCTACTCCCAAGAAATATTTGGTGATGCCAAACAGAGGCGTAATTGAGCCCAAGTCAGCATGTGATTTCACAAGTAATTTTGTGATTATTTTGTACGTAAACTTTGTACACATGTGTAGTGACTTTGTGTATTATCTTTTGTCCTCGCCTCGATCGATCGACTTTTCATAATTGCTTAATTGATTTGCTTGCTGTACACAGAGCTTGATGTTATGCTTTGCACATTGTTCACTTGGATGGTGAATAATAGAATGGAAACTATTTATTAATGGTCGTGATCATTAAGAAGCTTCATCATGATGATTATCTTATTTATCATACTTTTGTACACTTTATATTTTTCAATTTACACATGGTTAAATTTTCACTTTCTTGATTTGTTTTACCTTCAAATTTGGTTGCAGCTCTGTTTTGATAAATTGTTTTGCTTGCAGGATAGTTGCGTAGAAAATTCATAGAGCTTCGCTATGTGTTATTTTGTTGTTTTCTTGAAACTGGTTTTCAAGTTCGGCTTCTATATTTTACTACAGATTTTTTAACAATTTCCCACGGTTGACATGGTGATGTAAAACAGTTGTATCAAGATGAACAATTGTCTTCATTCTGAAAAAGGTACACACACATGAGTTTCTCATGTGCTCAAATTTAACGGCCTTCCATTTTACATAAGTTCTACTTTAAAGAGATGTTTGACATGTTTTCAATCTGAATCAGTTTGTATGTAATGTTTAAGATGGTATACGGTAATGTCAAGAAGATATTAATGAGTAATAACTTTTTATTAGCACTTTTTCATTCTCGTGAAGCCGAGATAAGGAAATAACAACATATGTAAAATTTCAATAATATTTTTCATCTTTTGATCCATCTCTTTTTGTTCGGGACATAATTAGTGGCGAGTTGACATATCGTAAGCTAAAAAGTTAATCATTTTATTCAAGAATCACTCTCAACTTTCGGTTTTAGTTAATTTCTCCGAATGCAAGTTGTCTGCTTTTTTGTAGTCCGGTGATGATACTTTTCTCACATTTTAATCCAAAGAAATTTCACTTTGAAGGTTTACAGAGAGACGCAATACTTCTTCGTATGTTTATAAGACCTTTATTTCTATTTCATTTGTCACATGTTGAGGGACTTGGTTTACGAGTAATGGAACAAGTTGAAGACGTGAATTTCATTCTAGCACATGGAACCGAGGCTTTAGGGCTTTCGTCTGGTGCTTCCGTATCGACAAAACTTGAGGATCTGGGAATGATACTAGAGCAGTGTGTTGCTAAAAAGATTCCTATAGTGGTGGCTAATCCGGATTTTGTAACTGTTGAAGCCAGAGATTAACGCATCATGCCAGGTAAGTTAGGGTTCTAAAACACATTGAAAAAAGTGTCACTTTTTTTGCTTTTCACGAAGATTAAGAAACGCAATGAATGTGTTGTGTTTTGCTATTATACGGAAAAACCTCTTTCATAATAGAAAATTAGCCTTTGCATGTTTTTATCATTGGATAATGTTATGAATTTGATTTCTTGATTTATCGGAACATTGGTAGCTGTGATACGAAGCTTGGTGGTGAGGTGAAATGGATGGGTCACTGTTAAGGTATGATCTTACCGCTTGTGTATCCGTATTCACGTATCCGCACATGTTCAAATATAATGCATCCATAAATCCAAGGCACCACAATGCAAAATGGTTGTTAATGATTATATATATGTTCCGATCCAAAATGCGCCGCATACGTGGTAATAAAATGTAGATTATATATACATCAGCTGCAGAAATAGCGGATACAAAAGCTTCTAGTGTGTATTGCGATAGAAGATTCACTTCATCAAGATATAAAAGGTGCAAATGTAGCCGGTATGGCTTCTCGTTTTAGTATCAAGGGATACATGCCATGGAGTTAGTGGCTCAAAAGATTCGTGAAGTTGCTGATGATTCTAATGTGAATGCTCTTGCTATAAAGCACAATGCTTATCCATCTTATGTGTTACCCTCTTCTATGATGATGATTCAGAGCTTTAACATTCAAAGGGGTTGTCATCATTTTTTTTCCTTATTTCTTTTCCGGGCATTGCATGTGTTTTCCCACTAGTATGTATATATATATATATATATATATATATATATATATATATATATATATAGTTATAAAACTAAGAAAATAAAGGAGAAATAACAAGAGGAAAAACAAAGATGGAGAAGAAGGCGAATAATACTTGTGTATTATTTCAATGGTATAAGGAGTATTTATAGTACATTCTAGTGGTGTAAATACAATTAATGAATAGAATCGTAATATTACAAAAGATCAATCGTAATCAATCAATATCAAGAGACAATCCAAAATATTTTATTACATATACTCCTCGGATGTCTATTGTTAAACAAATGTATATGATATGCCTCATTAAAACCTTACTATAAAAAACTCAAAGTGAGAAAAAAATCTTAGTTAAGGAAAAAAGTACATAATTATCTGTGTTTGATTAACCCCCCCGAACCAAGCATCAATTTAGATCTCTCAAGTGCCGCATCCCAATGCTCTTCACCAGTCTTTCAAATGTGGCCACCGGCAATGGCTTGGTAATAAATCTATCAGATTGTCAGTCGACTAGACCTTTTGTACATTATTCTCTCAACTCTTTTACAAATAATGAGTAAAGAATAACTTAGCTGAAATATGTTTTGTTAATCCCCATTAATATAACTTCACTTCAATTGAGATATGTAAGATGCATTGTGTTCATATAATACAGCTTGATTATTTTCGCTCTCATGTGTACAATGTCTCAATGAAGAAGTGGATCGAATTGATTTTCTCGATTGTAGTTGCATAACGATATCTCATGTACTATTAACTTTTCTAGAAAACCCAAAGGGAAAAAACTAGACAAGGTAAATAGTTCATGCCATATGCGTTTCTATGTGTTGCACTGACTGCCTCGTTGAAAACCTTTAACTAAGAAAACCCCGTGGAAAAAACTTGGTTAAAGGGAAAAAGAGTACTGTCATTGGTTTTAAAACCAAATGCACAAAGTAGTTTTGTAGTCGATTCTCCCCATTTACAACAATGAATTCAAATGTACGTATTCCAATATTATAAATACATCTATTCAAAATAAATGTAGGAAGAATCTCATCAACAAATCACTAGATTGTCACTTTAGAGCATACTTTTGTCTATCACTATGTTCTGAGTTCATGTAGATAATTAAATGTAGAGGCTAAAAATTGTCATGCCCACTAATAATTCGTGCAACACATGCAACACAATCAAGATTATAATCATAAAACAATAGTGGGTAATACAATCGCAGCTTTGTATGCATATATTTTCACTATCACGTGTCGTAGTACTATAAATTCTTGACATAAAGCATGAGTTACATATATATCCCTTCATCAATAGAATATACTCAACAAGTCATATTGCATTCACCGCTAATGTTAACGACATTTACTACTTAACAATATGCATGTTGCGCTTGTCATATTATTTCATTTCTGAAATCCACCAAGAATTTTCATATCAATATTAATATCCAATGACCTATAAATATGCGGTCATGACATATAAAGACTCAAAGTTACTGCCAGATATATTAATTAGCGGAACATAATATTATCTATAATGGGAGAATATGTTTGATCATTAACAAACAAATATTTCAAATTCAAACTCAACCTCAATTGCTTATTTCATTTTTACCTAGACTATGTGCTTTTGGCACTCTACTATTTATTGAGTTGGGTTCTGGATCCAGATTATTAGCAAATTATTCGGCAAATATCTCGTCGACGACTATGATATTTTATTACAAATTTCAACCATAAAATTCATTGCTAAATCGATACTAGCATAAACCAATTCCTCATTAACGTATGGATTGGTTGTTCCGCAACCCCAATATTTAATCATTTGATGCACGTGCGATTTTATTTGGGGTTTTCGTCTCCAAGACGAATCACTTTAATAGTATTCATGATTGACTTATTATGAATTCATTTACCGCAGATCTTTATCTTTTACACCGATTGGTCTTGTACGCTTCAAGGTGTAGAGAAATATCTTCAATCAAATTTGATTTTGGTGCATTTTATAAATCGTCAATCCTTTATTTTCAATAAAGAAATCATGCACTTAGTTGCAAAATACTACAAGAAATTTTTGCATGATAATCAAGATCATTTATGTTGTAAAATTTCTCGGCAATCTTTATTCTAATATGAGGTTTCCTTTATCTCCCCTAATGCCGAGAAAATGATCTTCATCAAACATATAGTAATTGCACCGAGGTGTAAATCGATGCTCTACTATTTGTCGCAAAGAATTTACACATTTCAAAACACAATGGTTTCGCAAAATCAACCTCATGATCAAGTGCTATTTCACTTTTATTTTCAATGATAATAAAATTTATTTAACTATATCATATCTCATGAGATTTATATCTATTGGAAACAAGATATATCATGTGCTTTATGAGTTTAGAATGAATATCAACATAGCACTTGTTATAAACACGCATAAGAAGCTTGTAGTTTAAGAAAGATAAATAACAGATAGCAATGCAAACATGAAGTATGACGGAATTGATAAAACACAGAAATGAAGAGAACACAGTTATTTAACTTGGTTTTCGGTGTTGTGCCGACTACTCCAAGGACAGAAAAGAATATATATTATTATGCACAGAATTACAAGGTTTCACAAGTGTGTGAACAACACTCTTGAAAGACACATATTGTATTGATTACAACATTGGTATTTATAGCACAAATCCCAAACCCTAACCATCAAGGATCATTGTCGGAATTGTCATAAATACCCTGTATATGGACTTCACCCCATTGTTATCCACTGTAAGAAACTCAACGTCAAACCGACTTTGCGTAATTGTAATCAATCGCCTGGATGTAGAACTCAACTATACTCAAGAAAAACTTAGCGTACTAAAATCGATCACGACTTTAAAAAAACTCGCTTGCACTTCATCAAACTCGACTTTCACATAATCGAATATACTTAATCGAATCCGACCATCATTCTCGCCTCGCTTCCCATATTAGTTCCACCAGATTATTTATCGCTTAGAGATCAAGTCACCAAAATCAAAAATCTCCACTTTGACTTGAACTCTCATTCAACGCCACCGTATTGCATAATCGATGTACTTGTACTCGTGATGCATTCGTCAATGCCAGGATGTATAGTACTGCATTTCTCCTCGTAATCCACTCGCTGATCTCGCCTCAACCGAGTATCCAGATTTCGGCCATAAGCTTTGAATATTCAAGAAGTCCGCATACAATCGAAACTTACTTCTTCGAATCGTTTTAGTGAACATATCGCCAGGATTCTCCTTGGTGCCGATCTTCTTCACTACAACCGTTTTCTCATTTCTTAGAAAATGATACCTCACGTCAATATGCTTGGTTCTCTCATGATGAACCTGATCCTTAGCTAGACAAATTGCACTCAAACTGTCACAATAAATCTCATCTTGATCCTGATGTAGCCCCAAATCACTGACTAGTCCCTTCAACCAGATACCCTCCTTGGCTGCTTCAGTAAGATCCATAAACTCAGCTTCAATAGTTGATAGAGCCACTATTTCCTGAAGAGTTGCTTTCCAGCTGACAACTGAATTCTTCAATGCAAAAACATAACCAGTCATAGATTTTTTGTTGTCCACATTGAAGGATGCAGGTTCTTAGATCTAAACGAATTAGATCTACGCACAGCGGATGGATCACGATTTATATATCAAAACACATAATTAAAGGACTTAAACTACTACAAGGGGGTTTAAGATCATGTTACCAATAACGGGAAGAGAAGCCTTGATCTTCCGATGTGTTCTCCAAACGGCGGTTGGTGGACACCCTTCTTGATACACGAACCTCCTTGATATGCAACACCAAGAAAAACTCCAATTTTTTCTTCCTCTAAAACCCCTGCAGACAAGAAAAACAAATTTTTCTCTTTTTCTAAGGTGGTGGTCGAATTATGCCCTTGCAATTTCTTTGGAATAACTCTCCTTTATAGAGAGTAAATCCTGGCCTCCAAGTTTCTAATTAATTAAATAAATAATTAAAAGAAATCACAATAAAGGATAATTCCATTTATAAAAGATTGTGATTAATCAATCAATCAATTACAAATCAATTATCTTTTATTAATTAATCACTTACCAAGTAAATAATTAATCACACAAGAAAATCAATTCTTGCATTTTAAGAGGTAGAGGCGCCACCTAGCAGAGGTTTCAAGCCCACATAAAATGTCTCTTTATGTGTATTATATTATTTAGCCCAACTAAATAATATCCATGCATATCAATTAATTAGCCCAAACAATTAATTATCAATGAGGCCCAAATAACAAGAATATCATTCCGAATTACGTAAGCCACATCGGGACCACGGACTATAACCAAAGAGCTCCAATAATTAATTATTCATCGAATGTAATAAGTACATTAATTATTAATTCCGGATTACGCCACCATAAACCCAAACTCGAACTCTACCGATTATAGATGTATACTTATACTCAACCCATGTAGTAAATAAGCGCCCATTGATATAATCACTACATACGGATTAACCCTCCATAGACTCGCCCATTCTCGAGCGGGAAGTCTCCGTGAACCCGACTCGAAATATCTTATCCTTATTTACCATCAACCCCTCGATGATCAATTAGTACACATATCCGACTAGTAGCTAATTAGTCAAATGTGAACTCCCGGATCGATCACTTTCTTAGGGCTAACAAATAAGGGATCGCTCTCTACTTCCCGCAGAAGGAATGGATTCCATGTCCGTGAAAATCGTAATTACTCACTCATCCTGAGATAGTGCCAATGAGAAGTGGCTTGGAACACATATTTAAGTGAACCGTAAATTCAACACATCAAACACTACCCCGACAAGCAAAGACCGTGATCACCTCAGATTAAGGTTGATCCATATATGATCATCTAATGATTTAATAAGATTCCTCGATTACGGAATTATACCGAGAAATTCGATTAAATCGGTCCAAATTCTATATGAATGCCATCATATATAAATGCCCCACGTAGTATTCTCTACCGATAAACGGATAAGACTATCACACCCTAAGGTGTTCTCATGATTATTGGTGTTTTAATCAAGAGACCCTAAACTCGATTAAGTTCACCATGGACTAACAGCTTTAAGTATATCACCACTAACTCAATCCTCACGCATGCCATACACCGAAAGTTAAGCGGTTACATCCGATATACTTAGGGTTTGCAAAGCAGCGTATTATTTACAAGCACAAAGCAAGTAATAAGGTGAGATCAAATCATCATCCATTGTTAAAAACAATTACACAAATTGTCTTTCGGCACTACACCTAACACACATCACTGCATAATCAAGATCACAATATCCTGTGATCCATTCTTGAGTATTACCTCCATAAATGAGACCAACATCGCTTGTACCTCTAAGATACCTAAACATTCTTTTCACAAATTTTCAGTTGTTCTTTCAGGTCGAGCCATAAACTCGCTTACAACACCGATCGTCTGAGCCAAATAAGACCTAGTGCACACCATGTCATACATTAGATCGGCAATCAGATTTCAGCATAGGGAACGCTTGACATGTACTCCTTCTCTCTCGCCGATCGTGAAGCAAAAAGTGACAAATGAACATTTGATGTCTAGTGAGTATCTATTGGCTTAGTAGCTGACATGCAAAACTTTGATAAAATCTTATGTATATAGCCCTGCTAATATAAAAATAGTTTTTTCTGACTTCTATCTCTCCAGATCTCCATCCTTAAAATTTTCTTGGCCGCACCAAATCATTCATTTCAAACTCAAAGATCGAGAAGATATTTCGATAATCAACATCGACTTCTTCTTTGCAAATATCAAAGATGTCATCCACATATAACACAAGATAGATGTATGATCTATCTTCCAACTCGATCGTTGAAAACACAAAGAATCATAAGGACTTCTATCAGAACTCCAATTGGATCATATAATCACAAACCTTTTATACCATCGTTTCAGAGCTTGCCTCACCCATACAAGGACTTCTTCAACTTACACACAAGATCTTCCTTACCAGGAACTTGGAAACCCTCTGGCTGAGTCATGTATATCTCTTTATCTACCTCACCATGTGGAAAAGCTGTCTTCACATCTAAGTGCTCCAGTTCTAAGTCCTGTTGTGCCACAATTGCTAGTAACACCCTGATTGAAGTATGTCTGACTACTGGTGAGAATATCTCATCAAAGTCCACCCCTTCTTTCTGACTGAACTCTCTTGCAACCAAACGTGCCTTATGCTTAACTCCTTCTGCCTCAGTTAATCCTTCCTTCTTTTTGAAGATCCATTTGCAAGTAACAGCTCTCCTTTCAGCTGGATGTTTAACTAGATCCCAAGTCTGATTCTTCCGTAATGACTCATTTTCATCTCCCATGGAAGCAAGCCATTGAGATGCTTCAGAACATGTCACTGCTTCCCTGTAAGTAAAAGGTTCAACACCATCTACTTCTTCTACAACTTGAAGTGCATATCCAACCAAATCATCAAACCCATACCTCTTGGGAGGTACCCCAACATTGGATCTTCTAGTTCTACTGATAGCTATATCAGGTCGACTCATATTCTCGCTTGACGCTCAACTGACATTTGCTCAATCGACCGGTTTGGATTTAGCTCGTTCAAGAACTGATCGATGAAAACTGACTTGGATCAATTGATTGTTGCATTCTAACCGACTCCACCGAAACTCCACCTTATCGCCGCTTTCTCGCCATAAAGATCGTTTCGCTTTCGCTTATCCTCCCACTGATGAACCGAGAATAGAATTTTCATCGAAAACTGTATCTCTGCTGAGAATAACTCTATTTTCTACTGATGACCAAATTTTGTACCCTTTTACTCCATCACCATACCCCACAAACACTCATTTCTAGGCCTCTTGGTTCTAGTTTCCTTCACCGATACGATAGTAAATCAGGCTTCCAAATACCCTTAAAACTGAATAATCTGCAGGCTTGTCTGACCACATCTTTGAGACTGATCTCTGTGTGAGGACCCATGTTGATTAAGTAGAAAGTTGTGGTTACAAATTTCCTTCCCAAATCTACTTGACAAACCAAAGATGAGAAATCATACATCTTGCTCTCTCCGTAAGAGTTTGATTCATTCTCTCACTACAACATTTTGTCGAGGAGCATTCGTGAATAAAGATGATGTCCGGCAATACCTCGCTTTTTGCACAATGTATCAAACTCACCCAAAGAGAATTCTGCAGACAATTATATGTACGGCCTCTTGATCTTCTTCCCCAACTGATTTTCAACTAGTGCATTCCATTGCATGAAGCTCTTGAATGCTTCACTTTTGTGTTTCATAAGCACCACCCAAGTCATCCTTCAATAGTCATCAATAAAGGACACAAAATATCTGTGACTACCCAATGACTCCACCTTGATGGCCCCCAACAATCGTAATGAATGTAATCAAGTGATGACTTTGTGTTGTGTACCCCTTTTGTGAACTTGCTCCTATGAAGCATCCCAAACACACAATGCTCACAAAAGTCCGCATTCTTGACCTTATATCCTCCAAGAAGATCTTTCTCGAGAAAGAACTCGCAACCCTTTTCACCCATATGACCTAGCCTCACGTGCCACAATTTCGTAAGTCAGGATCGATGAATCTCAATCGATGCCACAAAGAAAGCAGAACCAAAGAATAACCGACACTTGTAATATATATATATATAGTCCATTTCTTGACTCTCTTGAGAACCTCAACTGAGTTTTTATAGGCACTCAGCACACCACTTTCCCCCTTAAAACGGAATCCCCTACTGTCCAAAGAACTGAGAGATACCAAGTTTTTGGTCATTTGTGGAACATGTCTAACTTCACTCTGTTTACAAAACCTTCCATCCTCTGTCCTTAACTGAACTGAGCCAATCCCAACTACCTTGAAAACCTTGCTGTTTGCCATAGATATATGACCACCATCTATCTACTAATAACTTGAGAACCATTCTCTGTGAGGGCAAATATGAAAGGATGCTCCAGAGTCCAAAATCCACACATCAGTTTGATGTGCTGACTCTCCTGCCACTAGAACCATGTCCTCATCTGAATCATGCTCACCGCCACAAAGATGTGCGAATCCGATCTCATGCAGTTTCTTCCTCTTTGGACAATTGGACTTCCAATGTCCATGCTCCTTACAGTAATTGCAAACATTTGTGGATTTAGGGCCTTCGGACCTTATCTTCTTGGAATTTTTATTCCTAGACTGACCATGCACTTTTCCACCACAAGCATCGACTATAAGTCCTGCACTGATTGTTCCGCCTCACCTACCTTATTTCTCACCCTGGCATGTAAAGTCGACCATACATCCTCTAAAGCAATCGATCCTTCCCAACTATGAAGGATCGCACAAAGTTCTCATAGAAGTCGGGTAATGAAACCAAAGAAAATCAAAGCAAGATCTTTATCCTCAATCTTAACATCAATATTCCCGAGATCAAGTAATATTGTGTTTAGCTGATCAAGATGATCTCTCAACTGAGTCCCCTCATGCATCCTCAGGCTGAATAGCCTCTGCTTTAGCAGCAACTTGTTGGTCGATGACTTAGTCATATACAAGCTTTCAAGCTTCAATTATAACTTGGAAACGGTGTCTTCTCAAAGAACTTCGTGATAACATCATCGACAACACAACATGATGGTTGAATGTGCTTTGTCCTATGTGATCGACATAACTGCAGAATCGCATCCTCTATCGATAAATGAGTCCACAATCCTTGTTGCTTTAACAAGACCAGCATCTTGATTTGCCACAAATGAAATCGTTCCTCCTCGTAAATTTATCAATCTTCACGTTCATTGCTGACATCCTTCTAACTAAAGAACAAACCTTTGATCACAAAATCCTAACACCGGTCACCGGTCTTGGTGAAGATCAACTCTGTTCACCTGCAACTCCTGAATCTTGAACCTCGACGCTCGATACCGCTTTGTTATAAACACGCATTTGAGAAGCTTGCGCTTTAAGAAAGATAAATAATGATAGCAATGCAAACAAAGTATGGCGGAATTGATAAAACACATAAATGAAGAGAACACGCTTATTTAACGTGGTTTCCGGTGTTGTGCTGACCACTCCACGGATAGAAAATGAGATATATTATTATGCATGGAATAACAAGGTTTTCAAAAGTGTGTGAACATCACTCTTGAAAGACATATATTGCATTGATTACAACATTGGTACTTATAGAACAAATCCCAAACCCTAACCGCCAAAGATCTTTGTTGAAATTGTCATAAATATCCTAGATGTGGACCCAGCTCCAGCTGTTATCCACCAGACGAAACTCAGCTTCAAACTGACTTTCCAGACTTGTAATCAACATCCCAGATGTAGAACTCAACTATACTCAATGAGACCAAAATCACGATCGCTAACTTCGTAAGAAACTCAGTTGCACTTCATCAAACTGACTTTCACAGAACTGAATATACTTAACTGAACTGACCATCATTCTCAGTCTCAGTTTTCCAAATTAGTTCAACCAGATTATTTATCATTTTAGAGATCAAGTCACCAATACTGACAGCACTATGTCATTTCAGATTCTTTAAGAATCATTCCAATTATTTTTCATATTCTATAGGGGGTTTCGATAAAACAACATAATATAATGAACTTCATGTTCATTTTCTCCCCCTCACGAGGTTGACTATTTTTATTGTGTCCTATATTAATATGCTATTTAGCTCTTTTAAGACATGTCCTTCCATGACTTTTATATTACTGTAATATTTATAATTGATAACTCGTTTTAGAGATTTTAATTCTCCTGGTAAATTGTGTCAACACGATATGTGTATTACGTGTTTCAATCACGACTATCCAGTTATGAACTTCAAGTTCATTTATATTATAATGTTTGGCACGAGATATAATTTATATGCATTGAGTTTTTCACCCATTATTTCAGACAATACTTTATCACAATCGATATCCAGAATATTTGCAATAACCCGTAACGGATTCTACATTTTAATGTGAAATCCTCTTTTGCGGATATCAACAAATTTCTTTGACATTTTAATAACGGGGGAATTCAGATAATCTCTTCTAGAGATTAATATCTTAACGGTCAATTACTTCATCCGTTATCTCATTTTTTTATACTAGATTATACCAATGTTCTCTAATCGCCAACCACTATTGGTGGGATTTTTTTTTCCATCATGTTAAATTTCTCACAAAACACATGGTACTACTACCCATGATAATTTATATCTCCAGAAGAATTTATTTATCCACGTTCATTTCATGGAACGGAATGACGCATCTTGTATGATACGAAACATATATCATTGTTCTAATAATGCATACATTATCACCACATTCTCTTCTCGAATGGACTTATATCATCATTTCTAAACATATTGCTTATACACACATTTCATCGAATATAGTATTTAATGCAAGTATTATAGTCTTGATATAATATCCAATTTTACGGATATCATTGAAACTCGATAAAATTATTTTGAGACTCGGGAGAGCATAGTGCTTTATTTTAAACAATTTTGTTCCAATGGCTCTTTAAAAACCTTATTAATACACCACTTGCATCTTGCATTTAATATTTATTTCTCCCATATTTTAGAAATTCCCTTTATTATTCAAGATGATGTGCGTTGTCGCACTATTGATGAGACAAACATTGTCATCATCATTAATCAAATCTCAAAATCTCTCATTTGGGAAGAAACAAAAATTAAGATATTCTGAGAAATAAAACCTACAAAATACATAGGCATTCATAATAAATATAAATGATGTCAATCAATCGATTTATAAATAAAATCACAACATAACAATTTGTACCATTTTAATCAATCATTTAATTGTTAATATTGAATATTTGTATATGGTAAAACAACAATGAATGACTATACCTTACCTCAATCCATAAATATTCTATGCAAGTATCTTTTTTCATCAAACACAGCTATCAATTATGAATACAATTTTGTCATCAATCATGTAAAGTAGAACTATGTAGTTGATTTTATTTACCAAGATTATGACATATATGGTGGTTATAACTTGCTAAAACAGAAGGTTGATTACATTAATTAATCTAACAATCAAACAAATCTAATTGTATTCAATTAATATATGATTGATCAAAAGATAATATATTTATAAGAAGAAAAACAATGATTACTCTACTGATTAGCAATCATATCATCATTATCGCTAATATCAAGCAACAATATGATTAGCTAAATTATATGATTGTAATACAAATTAAACGTTATAATGGGAAATACTGATATATAAACAAAATTACCAAAACCATGACGCAATGTTAAATGACTATGAAAATTTTTCCATTAGTATAAAAATGTCGGCCGTATTAAAATTTGGCGAAGACATGAAACCAATTTACTTATTCATATGCGATGCTTAATTTATGCATCATATTATAAAATAATTTTCTGAACATTCATAAATCTGATATCAATTTGTACCATTTTAATCAATCAGTTAATGGAAACATGTCCTTTTTTTTTTTGGACTTTAGGTCCTTAATTCTTCATGTGAGTGACATGTCCACCTTTTTTTCTATGAATTCTGTTAGGGAGTTTATAGGATGATTAGAACAATGGTATCAAAACTTGAAATGCAAGATAACTTGATATGATCGCAGAGTCGATTTGGAAATCTTTCCTGTGAAAATTATTCGCTCCTTTGAATTGCCTCCGGAATTAACTCAATATAATCACGGGATAAATCGCTTTCTTCCAATCTTTGGCAATAAGATGAAAGAATGCTATAGAAGTTTTGTAGATATGTGTGTTTAAACTTGAGGTTTCAAGAATTTCAAAGAAAACAGAAAAATTGCTTCTCAAATTCTATTCTTGTGTTTAAAAATGAAGTTCCAAGTGTTTCTTTATGTGTGTGTGATGTTATACTAATATAACACTACATACACAACCTTTCGTAATCGATTACTACCCAAAACCCGAAAGGATACCAAAGAAACCGACCAAAATCGCTCCGAATCGCATACTGGGCGCCCGCTTTAGAATCTCGGGCGCCTGTCTGAAGCATACCGGACGGGCGCCCAGCTTTTCGACGCCGTCCATCCGAACATGTCACATCTCGTATGTAAATTCACACTTCAGACGCCCGCTTGACATCTTGGGCGCCTGTCGATGAATGCCGGACGCCCGCCCGCATTCTTAAGACGCCGTCCATCCAACCAGGTTACATCTCGTATGTAAATTCACCCTTCGACACTCGCCCAAAGTGAACCTAGACGCCTGTCTCGAAGTCAAACGCCCGTCCATATGAAATGGACGCCCGTCCAATAAGCAGCAGAATTTGGATTTTGTTCAACACTTGATCTAACACTCTCGTAAGCTTGTAAATATCAATTGTAAGCATGCACCCTGCATCTCCTAACTCATATCGATTGTTTCAAGCTTACCAAACCTCAAACTAAGTCCAATAACACTAAATCACATTGGTGATATAATCACCAACAAATTCCATATTGAGTTTAATTAGAATTCGACATGTCTGACATTTATTTATGTGAATTTCATATTCACTTTCATCGTTGTTCGACATGTCCATTTGTGTGAATTTCATATTCACTTTTACGAGCTTTTGACATCTTAACTGATAGGCATAAAGTCCATCTATATGCTAGTTCAAGAATTGATCATCTTCATGTGATCATATATTTTTCTCAATGACAAAACACGTTTGTCTGAAATACTCTGTCATCAAGGCTTAATATTACTCATGAGTATTACTCATATATTTTAATTTATACGGTTCTTTCACCGCTAAATGTTCATATTTCAATCTCGTCAAGATGATGACGGAGAAATGTCATGGCATTTGCAACATATTGGTTTGTCTCAGCATTATTCATGACAACTGTTTTTACCAAGACCCATAGATTTCAAGTGAATTTCAACGTTCGTGGCCATGATAAATAATTTTCATTATCTGATAATGCTACCCATTAGAGAAAAAACTAAAAGGATGCACCAAAACACAAAACACAAAAACAAAATTTTACCTTTGTGTGGAATTGAATACATTGATGTCACGGATCGATCAGCTATTCCTTTCATATCTCGGAGTATATAATCATCTCTCCTGCCCCTTTGGCCGCCTAGGAGTGGCGGAGTTGAAATCCGTTGACAATGGTTTTTTTAATTTTTATTTTAACTGAAAAGAGACTCGTGGTTAGAGACTCACTGCAATGATAACGCTATATAAAACAAAAGCAAAGAAAATAAAGGAAAAAAAAAGAGGAAAACAAAGATGGAGAAGAAGACAAATAATGCATGTGTATTTTTTCATTGTATAAGTGATATTTATAATATATTCTAGGGTGTGAATACAATACATGATTAAAATCGTAATATTATATATATATATATATATATATATATATATCTCCCAGAAACTTCAAGTCTTTTATATAATTCATAATATCTCCCTTTCACAAGAGTCCATTGAGATTTGAAAAACCCCATAGTGAAACCATCGGGCTCGGGAGCCTTATCACTGCCACAATTCCACACCGCTTCTTGAACTTCTTTTTCTAAAATAGGTCTTCCAATAGAGGACTTCAAAGATGGTGTTAATTTTTTAAAAAGATTGGATCCAAAAGAGGGTCTGTTGCAGATAGGTTCTTGAAAGAATGACTTAAAATGTCTGACAGCTTCATTCTCAATGCATGTAGGATCTTCACTCCAAGATCCATTTAAAGTCATACCAGAGATGTTATTTCTGGCTAATCTACCTTTGATGAGACTATGAAAGAATTTTGTATTATCATCGTCTTCCTTAATCCATTTAGATCTCGATTTCTGTCACAACATGTCTTCCAAAAGAATTTCCTTGCTATTCATATCATCAATGGCACCAAACCTTGCTTTATTTTCAGCTAAATTAAGGTCCCTGTCTTCAGCAAGCATATCAAAGTGTTCAACTAATTTCCGAGCCCGGTCAAGATCGCCTTTAAGGTTACCAAAAGTCTCTTTGCTCCATGATTTCAGAGCCACTTTCACATTATTAAGTTTACTCCTTAAGACAAATACAGGATTTCCCACAAAATCACTCTCAGTCCAAGCCTTAGCCACGTCTGAGTTAAAATCTTTGTGTTTCATCCAAGCATTGAAAAATCTAAACGGTGAGGGTCCAAAGTCAATACCAGATTGCTTTAGAAGAATAGGGCAATGATCAGAAGGCCCTCTTTGCAGACCGATAAGAGTAAGATTTGGCAAGAAATCAAGGAATTTAGGTGAAATCAAGCATCTATCGATTCTACTCATCTTGGAACCAGATTTATTGGTCCAGGTAAATTTCCAACCCTCAATCTTAAGGTCAATAAGGCCAGAGCAGGAGATGAAATCATTTATAACATCAGCATCCAGTTGATTAAAGAGAGTTCCTTTCCTTTCAGAAGAAGAAGAGACAGAGTTGAAATCCCCAATAATGCAAGTAAGGCCCATCCAACTGTTGATAATATTTAGAATATCCAACCACATACCTCTTTTTGCTGATAGCGCTTGAGGGGCGTAAATTTTAACAAAAAGAATAGGAAGATCAATCCCCGACCACCTTCCAGAAACACCAACAAAGCCGTCTCCCGTGAAAATGTTCTCTTTGGTGAACATGCTTTTATTCCAGACACAAACCAAACCACCGGCTGACGCAACGGAAGGGGAAGAAAATGCTCCACATTGCTAAGGCCCCACAAAGCATTAACGTGGAAAGAAGAAAATGTGCTTAACTTAGTTTCCTGGATAGCCAAGAATTCCACCTTATATTTGCTTACCATGTCTTTGATCCATCTGCATTTAGAACTTTTTCCCAACCCTCTACAATTTATAGAAACAATCCGCATAAGCAAAGAGACCGCAAACACAATACAATTGGAGAAAGCTAGCAGGTGGGAGGGCCTGCCACTTCCCCATCTTTAGTCATTTGTAGGCCCATAAGTTTAATTGGCTCTATCTACAAGATCTTATCCAAAGTTTTGGCAGAGAGACTTAAAAACGTCCCTTCTTTTTTAATTGGGGAAAGTAAGTCCGCATATAGCAAAGGTAGACAAATTCTAGACGGGGTGGTGATAACTAATGAGGTTATCGATCATATGAGGAAGTTAAAATCAAAAGCCTTTATTTTCAAGGCCGACTTTGAGAAGACTTTTGATTCAGTTATTTGGGATTTTTTGGACTCCATAATGTTACAAATGAACTTTGGGGACACGTGGAGAAGGTGGATGAGGGGCTGTTTGAGTTCGGCCAGGGTCTCTATTCTTATCAATGGTAGCCCCACTTCAGGGTTTCAAATGGAAAGGGGACTACAGTAGGGCGACCCTCTTTCACCCTTCTTATTCCTTCTTGTGGGTGAAGCTTTAAATGCTCTTATTTTATCGGCTTCTTCTAAAAAGTTCTTGGATGGTATCTTAATTGGGAAAGAGGGCTTGTCATTGACTCATTTGCAGTTTGCCGACGACGCTATCTTCTTTGGTACATGGAGTTTGGATAATATTGCTAATCTGGGGAGGATCCTTAAACTATTTGCTTGGATCTCGGGGCTCAACATCAACTTGGGGAAATGCAAGCTTTTTGGGTTAAATGTTGAGACTGATGAGGTGATAAGAGGGGCTCTTCTTCTTCGCTGCTGCCCAGGTTCTCTTCCTTTCATCTATTTGGGGCTCCCGGTTGGGCTCAATATGAATAAAGTCTCATCTTGGCAGCCGATCATTGATAAGATAAAAGGTAAGTTCGCCGGTTGGAAAGCTAGGTTGCTTTCTGTTGGGGGGAGGCTTACTTTAATAAGATCTATCCTTGGTAGTCTACCATATTATTATCTCTCCGTTTTCCATGCACCGAAGATGATTGTTGATCAAATTGAGAGTCTGAGGGCAAACTTCTTTGGGGAGGTGGAGGGAATGAGAGGAAATTGGCTTGGATATCGTGGTCTACTATCCTAAAACCAAAAAAAATGGGAGGGCTAGGGTGGAGGGGGGCTAAATATTCACAATATGGCTTTGCTTGGTAAGTGGTGGTGGAGATTTAAGGAAGAGAAAGATGCTCTTTGGAGGAAGGTGGTGAGTGCTTTGTACGTGAAAAAAGGGGGTACGGGAAGGGCGTTAGAGGGAGCGGGAGAGGCAAGGTTTGGTTAGGTATTATTAAAAATATGATCTCGATTTAGAAGGTGGGTGTGCCTATTTCTTCCTCCCATTCGATGAAAGTGGGAAATGGGGGTCTTTCGTTGTTTTGGTCGGATGTTTGGGTGGGTAATAGATGTTTGGTTGATGCTTTTCCTAGACTGTTTCGTCTTCATAAAAAAAAATGGTATGCTTGTGAGGGATTACGGTGTCTTTTAGGGAGTGTCGTGGAGGTGGATGTTTGTGTGGAAAAGGGAGCCTAGGGGTAGAGAGGTGAGTGACTTAAATTCCCTGATATCGTCTTTGTCTCGTTTTTTTATTGCAGGAAAATATTTGTGATTAACACTTTTGGACTCTTTCTTCGAACGGAAAATTCACTACGGCAAGCCTAAAAAAGATTCTGCTTGAGAAAATGATGTCTACGGGAGCCAACTCCCAGGCCCTCATCGCTACAAGATGGAGTAAATCTATTCCTTCCAAATAAATAAATTTTTTTGGAAGGCTTCGTTTTGTAGGTTACCAACCAAAGTCAATATTGCTAAAAGAGGAATTAATCTCCTTAGCGTCAAGTGCTCTTTTTGCAATACCCGGGACGAAAACGAATCGCACCTACTCTTACATTGCGTTTTCTCTAAAATGGTTTGGGACAATCTTCTCTCTTGGTGCAAACTTCACATATCTCTTCCATCTAGTTGGACTTCATTTTGCAATTACACTCCTTCCTATGTTCATGTTGGTCACTTGTCTTGGATTTGGGAAGCTATCAAGCGAACCACCCTGTGGTGCATTTGGATCAAAAGAAACGGTTTAGCCTTCAATCATAAACCTTTGGATGTAAATGCGTTGTTTAAGGAAATCCAAACTGTTAGTTTCACTTGGATTAACGGGAGAAACACTAGATACGTTGGACACTGGAATGTGTGGCTTGAAGACCCGTTTAGCGCGTTCACACGGATCCAATGACCCTGTCCGATAGTTTGCCGGTGCATTGGTGCTAGTTGCTTGTGCTCTTATGATGATTGTGATATGTTTGTTTTGTTAAAAAATTATGTTGAGATATCTTTGATGTATTGTTTTTGTTGACCTCTTGGCTTTCTATCATCTTGATAGATTAGTCTTTTAATAAAATTTTAAATTTGCTGTTCAAAAAAAAAAAAAAAATTAATATATATATATATATATATATATATATATATATATATATATATATATATATTTTGCAAGGTATCTAATCCTTGCATGTAATGTCGGACACTTGTATTTCAGTTAATTCATTAAAATCACTTTGATGTGAGATGGCAACAATTAGGTTATTGAATAACAGTTGTGTCAATATATATATATTGCAAGGTATCTAATCCTTGCGGGTACTGTCGGTTGGTATTCAACGAAATTGGAAAACTGGACTGACCGACTAAACCGGATTAAACCGGACCGAAAAATGATGAACCGCGGTTTTCCAATCGGTTTTTTCATTGAAGAACACAACTTATATATCATCCTAAACACAATGATTGCCCAAAAACGAATAAGATTCTAAAAGAACCTAAAAGATGGATACTTACGAAATACGGAATTGTTGATGTCAAAAGAACGCTCGCAACGAGACGATCACTTTTCTCTATTGCGGTCTGCACAAATTAACAACCTTTAAGCCTTGAAATTGAAAGACGGTGTCCGAACTTTTCCTATCAAACTTGTCGTTGCCCTCCTCCCAGATTTTCAGAAAGAATGAACGTAAAAGAGTAAGAATTTAATTAGGTAATATTCCTTTTTTTATACCCAATTAAATAATCATTAGTCAAAATCCTTTTTAATCTTTTTTTTTAATAAACTTTTAGGTTAAAAAATAAAATAGGAAAATATATAATAAATTCCATTTTACTCTTTTACCCATCTTAAATTTTCGGGGTATTACATCCCTTCCCCCTTAAGAAAAGTTTCGTCCTCGAAACTGAACGTACCTGGAAGGTTCTTGAAGTCTGCGAACTCAACAATCATGTCATCTTCTTTTTCTCATGTTGCCTCTTCTGGTGTATGATTACTCCATTGAACCAACACTAGTTGAACATCTTCACCCTTGGCTTGCTTTACTTTTCGTTCCAAGATACAAACTGGTTCTTCTTGGTAAGTTAGGTTCTCTTCAACCACTTCAAGGACAACGTTTGCTTCCGTATCAATATCAGTCAAACATTTCTTTAGCATTGACACATGAAAGACGTTATGAACTCTTGACAAGGACTCTGGCAATTCCAAGCGATAAGCTAAAGGTCCCACTTTAGCTAAGATCACAAAAGGTCCTACATATCTGTGGGGCTCAACTTGCCTTTCTGTCCAAACCGTCTCTACTCTCTCATCGGTGATGCCTTGAGGTACACTCTGTCCCCGACCTCAAACTCCAACGGTCTTCTTCTCACATCTGCCCAACTCTTCTGCCTGTCTTGAGCCACTTTCAGATTCCGACGAACTACCTCAATCTTCTCCTTAGCCTGTTTTATCCCAAAAAACCGGTATGACCTGAACCGAACCGGTTATACTTCATTTTTAATTTTATATTTATATAATTTAATTTGTTCACTAGCTTCTACTATAAAAACCCTCCACACACAACCCTAAATTTCTAAATCTTATACTTCTGCCGTTTCTACCTAAACCTAAACCTAAAATGCTTCCCAGCCTCCGATAACCGCCGTTTGAGCTCACCGGCCGTTCTTGCTTCTTCTAATATTCTTCATCCTTTGATCGTGAAAGGCTGAAAGCAACCTTTGAAATTGTCGTTACAACGACCACCCGTTGGCTTATGGAGCCAATAATGGTGTTTGTCTCATTTTTAGAAGAAAAAAATCAAAATTTTATGGTAAATAAAATACGATCAAAACCGAATCGAACCGAACCGGATCAGTATTGGTTCACCCAATTCGTAAAAATGACCAATTCGATTCGATTCAAAAATATCAAAACCGTAACTCTGATTCGATTCGAAAAATCGTAAAAAACCGACCGGACTGGACTATGTACACCCCTAACTGTCGGACACAAATGCTCGAACTCGAGATCGTTTACTTAAACAAAGAGTTCATTTCACTCTGACCCACCTCCGTATGTATAAATATTTCAATTTAATTTAATGATGTTATCGTGCTAATTAGGGGTGTACGCAAAATCCGTAAACCAACTAATTAGTCGACCCAAACTGGTCCAAAACGAAAAAACCTAAACCTTGGTTTTTCAGTTTTGTTTTTGTATCAATAAATTCAAACCGTAAAAAACAAATTGGTGTTGATTTTTTAAAATAAAACCGGACCAAACCGTGTATGTATATGTGTGTGTGTATATAGTGTGTATATGTATATGTATGTATATCGACACTTATCATTCCATTTAATAAGTAATAGCCCAATGCTCCGGTGTACTATTTATTACTAATTTAACCAATAACCTCGCACACGTAGGTTATCCCTTATCTAATATAAGCATAAGACAAGATCGTGTAAAACGGTACACATAATTTTATATAGCCAGTGTAATTGTCTCTAAAATTGTGCAACTCGATAGAAAAGGTAAAAGTTCATGATTGTGAGCCTTTACACATGATAATCAGAACGTCTGTGCATTAAAACCCGAGTATTTTGAATACGGTCCGTTCGGTATGCTCGAGATGAAGTCCCGAACACGGCCTTTGTGGCTTCGTGTTCGACTTCATCTCAAGCATGCTCTGAACGATCCGTATTCAAAAAATACTCGGGTTTTCGATACAGGGCATTACAATAACAACAAACAGGTCACACTTATACAGGTGGCCCCAATTAAAAAATTAGTTAATACTATTATCATGGTTCATGATGGCTAATGATTGTAACGGTTGGTTGAGTGAGGTGGCCTATAGATTTATCCATAAGTGGGCTGCATGCAAAATCAATACAGCCACATCCCTTATTTGAGTTATCCATTAATTAAAGGGGGAATGAAGGAAATGACAGAAATATTTCATCAATTAAGTAGAAGGACAATTTTTTGAAACTTTTACATAAAAGACAAAACTATTTATTCATCAATCGAAATTCACTTGTGTTCAAATTCACCGCTTAAATTCATCATCAAATTCACTAATTTTCAAAATTCATTGTCGAAATTCACTGAATTTCGGGATACACTGTCGAAATTCACTGATTTTGGGATTCACTGGGGAGATTCACTGATTTTCGGGATTCACTGTTTGTCCTTCTCGCTATAAAAATTATGCAGTTGTCATTCTCCCTATAAAAAATATGTAGATGTCCTGTTACTTAAAAATATTCCAGATTGTGTCATTATCCCTAATTTCTCATTAATTAAATCATAACGAATTCAAAAATCACTTAGATCGTTCGTCTTCGTATGTCTTAAATGGTTAATATTACAAACTATAACACTGTTAGGAAATTTACGCGGGAACGCAGCGGAATTTAAAATTTTATTTTCTTTTAACCCAAGATCGACTTCGTTTAAGCAATAAGCATAAAGAAGTAGACAAGAGAATACATTGGTTGATCCAATTTGATCGACGCTTTGTCTACGGTTGTAGTTTCTGCACGAAGCCGCCCAAGCGTTCGGCCTCTACCGGTGATCCACACGAACAGCCCGCCAGAATCCCATCATGGATTGCCACCAGAAAAACTCGGTTGCTAGACCGACCTTTTCTCTCACTCAAAATCTCTCTCTAGGAAGATCTCATATTTTCTAGTAAATTAGAACTCTTCTAATTGTGATGTACAAAAGAACTTGACACCCACCTTCTATTTATAATGTAGGTGGCGCCACTTTGTATTCTCAATCTGATTGGGAGAAGCTTCCTAGTAGATTGGGGAGAAAGAAAATATTTTTCCTAATAAAATAAGGAAAATATATTTGATTGATTTATCTCATTTAATTTAATATCTCATATTAAATATCTAATATTGACTATCTTTATCTTATTACCATAAATCAATTTATGCAAATCTATTAATATCTAATATTAATATATGGTAATACTATTAATTAAATTGCACAATCCAAGTGTATCTCATACACCTATCCTGCGCCCCATGTGTCAATATTTTGGCATCCGGACTATTCTTAATTAATATAATGCTATGATTAATTAATTTACAAAATCCATGTGTATCAATATACCCAACTATATTAATTTATCACTATAACACTTTATAGTCGAGATAAAACTTTCCTTATTTGTTTATCGCTATAACCGCATTTTAATCCGGCTAGATGTTTTTATTTGTGTGACCCGATAGGATTCCGAATATGTTGGTTGTAGGCACAAAGTGCAAATAACGAAAATGCCCTTCATACCTAACGATCACGGAATATCGTCCAGCAACACACCGTGATCCCCAATCATCGGAAGAGTCAAATGCAATGACTACTACCTCTCATGTGAAACAGTTACCGTGTAAATAGAATCCTATCGCTGTTACAATATCCTCACGGTCGTACGTCGAGTGTCAAACATCAACGACCGTATCTTATAATCTAGATATCCTACTCTATCGAAGTAACATATTACTTCTGCTTTGCAAAGACTTTCGAGAATAAGACATTCCTTATAAGAAGGCCATTTCGGATATTTACTCCTAATCATAGGATACGCGATTTCTGGACGAGTGACATGAATCCTACGCATGCTTCAGTATCACACCCAATCACTACCGCATGATCGCCCCATGGCTAGGGGAAACCTCAATAGTGTCCAAGCATGACAATCCACACCGTGATGTCATGAAGTCTCCGGTCTCAGGATAATTACACAACCGCTACATAGTGCGACACTTAATAAAGTAAATGGGCCAGTCTAACGTACGCATTCTCTAATACACGTCCTTGTACAGTCCAAGTGTCCATACACTTTGATAGACGAGATCTATCCCTATCTTCAAAAGACAGAAGACATCCAATACGTACTAGTCTAATCGTACTATTATTATCTTTTCTTTCATTTTTTATACAAACATTACAAAATAGAAAGCAAAAAAATAACCAACGCCCAATTGCCTTCATGTTTCCGGTTTCCCTCTCGCCTCTCCCTGCTTGAGCTCGCTGCTGTATTATAAATATTGTAATTACTTTGATTAGTGATTTCGCATCTAAATATGCTGCAAGAGCGATCTTGAAGTAGTAATATGTAAGTATGTTTTGTGTATACGCATGGATTTGATTTTTGTTTCTAAATATACTAGAAAAGATATGTTGAATTACTACTTTGTGGGTATGTTTTGAGGCTATCTATCAATGAATTGAATTTTGTATCTATGGATGGTAATAGCGCGATGTTGAACTAATATTTTGTAAGTATGTTTTAAAAAAGAAAAAAACCATATTTTGAACTAAAAGGCCTCTTTCAGCGACTTCACCGAAGTCCCAAAAAATTTCAGGGCCGCCCTGCATCCGATAGCCGGCTTTGATACCACATGTTACGCTCAAAAACTCGGGTCAAGTTGCGTTATTTGAATCATATTGGATCTAGTACTACGTAGGTTATTCATCATCGTTTGGCCTAAAATGACTAACTAAAGTTATCTTGTTTATTACGTATCAATCTTATATCTTGATAATGTTTCTACCATTTTTTTTCAATCTGTATATTACAATCGATTAATAAGGTATTAATAAATTAGTGAGGGAGTAATAAGATAATTACATGATAAGCACTGTGAAAAAATGTCATTGAAATGATAGCAATGGATTCACAACTCTGACACGTGACATCTTATAATACACTTAGTCGACAACTTGGGCCCTTATAGTGGGAAAGTTATTGTGTGGTGAGGAATTTTGAGGTGAAGTGACGGGTGAAACGATCAGAACCACACAATTTAAATACAGAATAAAAGTGTGCGGTGTGTGGGCTGCTACACGGTGTCTCCGCACCGTATAGAGACATCACACAATAACCTCTCATTATAGTGCGGATTAGCTTAAGGTTATACTTGACCTATAAATGAGTTGTGAGCAAGTTTAAGAGGTCGGTTAAGACGGTTCCAACATCGTTAATCTATACAACATATACAACCGAATAATCTGAACGTTCATCGCAACTCGAGTAATGATACGGAAACAACGGTTGTGCCCCAACGAGTGACACAACGGAGATCCGCACCGGTGATCATGTTAGATTAGATTGATCATGATGTAAATTTAACATGATCAACGGTGCAGATATCCGTTGTGCCGTATCATTACTCCATGAACTCAACCCTCATACACTGAAATTATATGTTATCTATAACATATACTAGTAAAATTGAACGCCGTGCAAAGCACGGCATGCCCATGCTAGACGTGTAAAAGTATCGAGCAGTTTAAGATGAGCAGGTCGTTATTTTAAGATTAATATAGACCATAATTTTCCTCAAGCGCGAAATTATGCAATGAAATATTCCATTTGCATCCATAACATAGAAGCATAACATTAGCCATGATTTTACAACAAAACGACTAATGGAATGTTTAAACCATTGTTACACATAGGGGGTGATACATAAATAAAAGTTCCATCCATATGGAAAAGGCTAAACATGCTATTAGTAACCATTAGTGTTCATTTTTCAGCTGCAGACATTAATTGCTTCTAATATGTCATGTAAGCATCCCAAAAGCAAATTTTTACAGACAAAAGAGGCTTTTAATGTTTTACTTCATCACTACATTGTTCAGCTGGAAAATTAACTCTTTTTCAGCTTTCCCTTGGTCTTCTTAACTGGGCTTTCAATTGGTGCTAAATCGTTAGTGGATTGCAGTTGAGCATCATCATCGACAGGTTCAAGCTTAACTACAGAAGTGCATTTCTATGATTCATCAAAAGAGAGGACCCGTTTACAACCAGGCTGACCTGCACCTTCAATAGAAGCATTCTGTGAGGAAGTTGAAATATCTTCAATCAAGACTTTAGTAAACGGGGTGAAGAAGTGAACATCATCCTTATCATCCTTAGTTAAATCAACAGTTCCTTTATCGGACAAAGACAAAGTTGATTGATTCAGTTGATCTCAAGAATCGGCTCATCCACCGGAAAAACATCTGTCTACAGATATATCTTCACAAGAGGGAATTTTCTTGCCACCACACCTCGAACAAGCCTGTCAAAGTACTTAATGAAGAACACAACGTGCTTGTCCTCGAAAGCGAACTCTAATTCCGCAATGAGTGAACGTCCCTGGAAAAAAACATCAAAATGTGATAAGCCAATAGTCAAATGCTAAGTCAGTGAATCTAATGAATAATGTTAGACAATACCTTTATATTAACCCTCTGACTATAAAAAGTGAAAGTATTTATTGACTTTATGTGCTTCAGGTTTATGTTACACAATATAGACAAGGAGCATATACAGGGAAATATATGTATTTATATTGTGTAATTTATGCTACACAATATAGCCAAGGAGCATATACAGAACTAAAGCAGTATATATATATTGCGACGAAACCTAGAGCACATAAATGCCGGTGTCACTATTTCCTTCTATTTTATAAAAAAAATACCTCCTCTTCAGCCTCTTTCACTTGTTGTGCTGAGAACGGAATGAGTATTCAAAGAACGGTGAGTAAATCTCAGCATAGACAGAACCAGATGCATCAGTAATGAGAACTCGAATGTGGCACCTGATTAAAATTATATGTAAGTAATCCTGTTTCTGCCAGCACGTTAAAATATTTCAGGAGCAACCAAATCTTACCTGATGGTTACAGGCTCTGCTGCATCATAAGAGGTACAGGGTGTTTCCATTTCATGGTTATGATTCAGAGCTCTGTGACAATTTTTGCAGGCAAGATACCACAGTCTGTGTTGCCCTGGATTAAGTTTCAATTTACCCACTATCCATGCAGTCTTGATCTGCAACAACCAAAACATTGGAATAGATGAGCATACCAAAAGAAGAAGTGTAAAGAGCAATTATACTGTAACTGAAAGCTGAACAGCCAAGAAGAATTACCATTTCAAATGTTGCTAGTGCATTTTCTATGGATGTTATCTCTGCAGTTGTTGGTTTTCTAAGAAGCATGTCTGTATTGTTGTAATCCATACTGGCCAGTATATCATCGACGGTTTTTATGTTGGAAACATACCTGTTTATTTTTTTACACATCAGAATAAATACATAAATACACACACATATATATATGCAGACCCAAATGACAGCTTTTATTATAAATCACTATACTGGGCTTTGATGGGTATTAGTATGTTTATAATTTTTCATTTACTCAACCACATATAACAAGCGAAAAAGAAGTGACAAAGTATCTGTAAATTTCCATTCCTTGAAAGCTGGATCTTCATGAATCACAGGTTCTTTTAGCAGCACACTGTTCAAGCGAGAAGAGAGAGACAAGCCTGCAGGAAAAAACATCTTCCTTAGACCCAAAAGAACAGTTTCTAAATTAGACAAAGTGAAAAAATAAGTAAATAATTCTGCCAACTGAAAGCTTACCGTTAAAGGTTGTTACTTTCATGTTCATACCAACAAACATCACACCATTAGAAAGATCCTGAGATAAAATATCCCCATATTCTGTAAGCTTTTCCTTCCACAGTCTCATTAGCATAGGAGTTTTGCTAGTTAAAGAAAAACAAAACATTAGTTAAGAGCACATCATTAAATATAGTTAAACCAAAAAATCAATGTCTTAACATACTTGGTATCAACGACAACAAAATCTTGCGCCATTAGATCTTGATGATACAAATCTACACCAACTTTATTCTCAAGCCAGGCTTGTACAATGAAAGCCTTGATATCTATGCACCAAAAGTACACGGTGTATGAGCAATAGTTTTTACAGAAGCAATCACAAGAAAAGGTGAGGGGGAAAGTAAATGCTTACTGATCGGTGTTTCACGATCCGCATAGCGGATCAATTCAGAGAAATGTTTGAACTGAAAGTCATAAGGAATGGGCGGTGGGATATCTTCAGCCAATGGCTGTATTGATGTCGTGTTGTCTAGAGTCCATGAAATCTCACAATCGCCGACCTCATAACCAGGCGTCACAGGTTTCACATAAGCATTGGATATGTAGTATCGTTTGTAGGGCTGAAGTGATGCCTCAAAATATGCAACATCTCCTCCATACCATACTACTGAAACCAAAGTTCCCTACACAAAAAAGAACAAACGGTTTGTTAGTACCACATGACCAAAGGAGCATGGAACCGAAAGACCCTAAAACACCGTTTTATGCTAACAGTAACAAACATTATTAGTCTAACATGTACATCATCAATCAGTCAACCCAGATAAAAATATTAACATTTATTGAGTTATTTATTTTCTGTAATAACATTATCAAAGAAATCAAAATTACCATAGTGTCGGTAAACAGGTAGCCTTTGTATTCTGTTGGATTTAATATAGACCTGCTAGTTCCACTTTTCCTCCTCTCTAGAACCTGAATCAACACCTTCCAGTTTGGTCTCCTTGGCACCACATCCTTAATGTGGCAGATTTGTCTCTCTCTAGGCTACGAACATCCGGAAAAGTTTGTAAACATCATAGCAAACGTATTGTATCAGACTGTTTACACACCAACACACACACAGTATTTTGAATACAGACATAGTTAATAACAGTTTGCTTGAACAGCTCAAAAAACATAATTTTAAAATAAGAACACAACACGAATCGAGGCAGACTCATATTTGTCTCTCTCTACGCTAAAAACAGTCTGAAAAGTTTGGAAACATTATAGCAAATGTATTGTATCAGACTTTTTACACACCAGAACATACATATTATTTTGAATACAGGTATGGTTAATAACAATCTAGTTGAACAGCTCAGAAAACATGATTTTAAAATAAAAAACAACATGAAGACTCAATGTGACAGTACTTCTTTAGAAACCACAATAAATTATTAAAAACTAGGTGGTGTGACCGTGCTTCGCACGGTTTTGCCCTTACGTTTTTTTGTGTGTGTTTTGTTCCGGTTTGTGAACCTGTGTTGTTACGATTTTGAAGTTGTTTATTACGTGTGATCAGTGTTTTGTGGTGGTGGGAGTGATTGGAAAGCAGATATAGGTATAGAAGTGTAATTGTAAAATTTATGGAAAAAATGAGGTTTAGTAAGTTATTGAAGTGTAAACCGAAAGTGAGTTTGTTATGATGTTGTTGTAGTTCATTGATGGTTACAGCTTTGATGCAGTGAACCTTTAATGGTATTTGCAGGAGCTTCAGCCTTGGTTTTTGAGGTTTTTGAAATGAGTGAAGTGTTGGTTTGGTTATGTAATTGTTGTTATCAATTTATTTACTAAATGACAAAGATTGCCACTCCTAAATTTAATGCTGTGTGAACCTTTTCCTCTTTCAATAAGTGTTATAAGTTGTCTTGTGCAGGTTTTGTAGACTCGTCAAGGGCTTTTTTTTTGTTGTTGGTTTTACAAAATAGTTTTTGCTATAGCTAGTTTTGAATAGGTTGTAACATGTCTTTCGAAAGCAACTTTCCGGCAGTCATTTATGAGACAGAAGAGGGAGTCTATGTTGCATATGCACCGCCAATTCCAGTCAAACTGCATGGTGAATCAATAACCGATGCTGATATTGTAAGGTGTAGTGCCCGAAAGACAATTGTATAATTGTTTTAGGACAGAATTAATAATTCATCTTATTATATGCATGTATGCTTATAATTAAGACACTACTGAAAACCCTAAGTACCTCGTTTATGTAATCACATAACTCAGTGTATGGCTATACACAAGAGGATTGAGTTAGTGAGATGTACTTAAAATTAACTTAGTCCGTAGCGTTTATTAATCTGAGTATGGGTCTCATGATTAATTTGCTATTAATGCGCCCAGAACACTTTAGGTGTGACAGTCTTATCCGGACTGTCGGTAATAGGGTACCTAGTGGGGCATTTATATATGATGATGATCATATAGGACTTTGGACCGATTTGATTTGAGTTCTCGATATAATTCCGTAATCGAGAAGTTTTATCGAATCACAAGATGATCATATATGGATTAATCTTAATCCTGAGGTGATCACTGCACTGCTTAGACTAGGGTAGTGTTTGATGTGTTAGTAAGGATCACTTCGAAGTATGTGGTCCAACACTTCTCGTTGGCTCTATTCTGGGATGAGTGAGTAGTCCGTGCTATCACGAATATGGAATCCATTCCTTCCTCGGGAAGTAGATGCACGCAGATTCCTTTATTTGTTGACCCTAGAAAACGATCGATCGGCCGAGTTCATATTATATTGAATATGAACTAATTGACCACTAGGGGTTAATGGTAAATAAGGATAATATGTTTGAGAAGGGTTTACGGAAATATCCCGAATTGAAATGAATAATCTATGGAGGATTTATCCGTATGTAATGATTATATCAGTGGACGCTTTCGACTCATAAATTGAGTGTAAGTTATCTATATTCGATAGAGTTCAGTTTCGGGTTTATGGTGGTGTAATCCCGGAATTAATAGGTTGGATATAATTATTCTGTCTGATGAATAATTTTATTCGATTTATTGTAGCTACTGAATATGGGTCCATGGTCCCCGACGTGGCTCCTAATATAGCATATAGGTTTCTCGTCATTGCACCTCAATTATAATTAAATAGTTGGATTGGACTATTTAATTTGATGTGTGGATTAATTGTTTAGTTGGACTAAATAATTAAATACACGGAAAAGACATTTTTCGTGGACTCGGCTTAAATTGGTGTGGACTTTTTTGACCAAATTGGTCAGATATAGAATGTGCGTGTGATCTTTTATTTTAGTCAAAGGTGGCGCAAGTTTTGATGTTAATAATTATTAAGAAATTAGTTTTCTTGGATAATTATTTGACATGTGATTTATCTTTTATTTGTTAAATGATAATTCATGGAATATTAGATAATAGTATGATTTATCTTAATTTGTTTGGGATAATCATTTTATTTATCTTTTATTTGGAATAAAGGATTAATGTAATAATTATCTCTTAATTATTTAATCCTTGAGGTTAAGTTTTACTCTCTATATAAAGAGAGTTCTTCCAAGCCTTTTGAAACACACTATTCACAAGAGAAATTGGCTGAAAATTTGGCCTCTATTCTGGGGGTTCGAGTTGGAATAATCTTGGGATTATTCCGGTAGCATATCAAGGAGGTCCGGCGCGGGAAACACCATCCACCTGGTGTTGCCGGGGACACACGTTGGAAGGCCGTGGCTTCTCAAAATACGTGTTCTTGGAGATCTATCGTTCTTGGAGTTAAGCACCATAAAAGGTAGGCTCCTAAACCCCTTGTAGGTTTAGATCTTTTATTTATGTATTTTGTTTCGTTTAGATCTAGATCCGATACTTCATTTAACGTGAATCGGGTCAATCCATGATTGATCCGACGATATTACTTCTAACAAGTGGTATCGAGCCTTTGATCTAACGATCAAAGTATATGAATTTTAGATCTTGGAGTGGAAAAGCATGTTTTAGATGTTTTATTTCGTTTTTTTGGTAAAATTCGAATTTAATCATGATTGTATACTTGTGATTGTTGTGGTTGAAGAGATGGATTGGGGTTGATATTGTTTACTCGTTAGATCTATTGTAAACTCATATAAATTCGTTTATATGAGTATAGGAAATTTTGTAATTTTAATTTCCTAAAGTAGATCTGTTTTGTTGCTGTTCCGTTTTTATTTTTTCCGGAGTTTGAGCCGTTGAAACGACAATCCCTCCGGTCAGAATGAAGAATAAAAGTAGAAGAACATGCCCTCGAAATTTCGTGACGATCGGAGTCGATATCGATGTCCGATCTTTTGTTGCTGTAACAGAAAAGCACAGCAGGCATTAAAACCCTAGCTGTGAGTTCGTCGAATTTCTGGAAGAGATTGGACCGTTGAAACGAAGATCCGACCGTTCAGATCGACTACCATGGATTTATGAACAAGCCCTAAAAATTTAAGGTCGATCGGGATTTGTCTCGATGCCCGATCGTCCCCAGGAAGACACTGTTGCGCCGCAGTTATTATTATGCATGCAGCAGTTAGATCGGCGGATTGCTGGAGAAAATTGGACCATTGAAACGAAGATCCAACCGTTCAGATTGAAGTAGGCGGAGTGAAGAACAGATCCATAAAGTTTCATGACGATCAAGGTTCGTTTGGATTTCCGATCATCGATAATACGCAGCAGCAGATTAGAAAATAGTAAACCCTAGTTAGGGTTTGTGTTTTTTTTTAAATAGGTTAGATACGGGGGTACCAACGATCCATCTCGGTGTTTATTTTTCCGTTATTTTTTCGTGTATGATCGAAAATTGTATGATATAACCGAAAATTACCATGACATGCATCATATCATGATTCCACTCCAATGCATACATGTAGCTAGTTTATTTCGAATAAATTAGGCATGTATAACTCGAATAATTAGTATGAATGCTTATTAATTTAATATGTGGTAGTTAAATAATAAGTAGCTAATTATAAAACCGAGGACCGGGTTTTGTCAATCGTTACGATTTTATTGATGGATTCTCGGTGAATCCCACTTGGATAAATCGTTGAGTTTTTCGGTGATGGCTTCTTAGTGAACCCACCTTAAATGAAAAACGAGATTACGCTTTGGGTTACAATTTAGAAATCGGAGAATCTTAGTACATGGGTTCGAAATGGTCTAACCATGGTTGGGCGAGTTCAACCGAGCTTCGGCTCAATCGACTCCCCTCCACGTGTGATGTACGTTACGCCATTCGACAGACTTAGCATAGCCGATAAGCCTTCGGGCTAAACGGGCTTCTCTTGCCGGATTGGCCTGAATCACACATATGTTCCAACGAATAAGGCGGCGTAGCTTGCCTACATAACCGACCCTATTCGGAGTACTTTGATTTATTGTTTCTTATTGTCAAGACCGCAACCGTAATTAGTAAACCCACCACTTTTTCAAAATATTGAGTGGGAGCGGGAAGGCGACAAACAACCCCACGGCCTCTACTATAGATGCAAGCACGTGAGAGAAGGGTGATGCCTCGAGCCGCTTTGATTCGGCCCCTGCGGGTGGTGTTCACCCTATCAAAATTCAAGGCTTGGTTTCCGAAAGGATAGGATTTCGGTACTCGTTGAGTCATCGACCGACCTGCGGCGGCATACTCGGGCGTACTTTGAGATCCGATATAGTAGGTCACACTTTTATGGATATTTTCAAATATCTAGGCTAGAAAAGGAAGGTAATCGGTGATTAAGGTCCGGATGTCTGATTCCCGTGAGATGTTTGATTCTCGAAGATTAATCATTGAGAGAGATTGTCTCGCTTTAATCATCGCCTCTTTGACCGACTCTGCGCGGCACCGAGGTGTGAGATTAAATCCTTGGAATGGTAGGATAGACTTTATAGTTTATTATTCCTAAAATATAAATCTAGTAGTGAAAATTTATTTTTGAATTTAACTTTCATCATTTTATTTACAACTAAACCTCTAGGTTACTAAACCTGTTAGTAATAGGACTTCAATAAAAATGTGGAAAGTAACAAGTACGTTGTAATTATCAATAAATGCAGTTAACTTTTCGGAAGAAATTTTTCTCTTGAGCCTTTAAAACTTAAGTGACATAGTACATGTGTGTCACTCGTGTTGAACGAGAGACGACCATACTTAGTTTACAAAAGATGACATAGGACTATCAGATAAAATTCATTTAGTGAATTTTAAAAGTGTAATTACACATCAAATTTCTAATTGAAAAATTGGAAAATCATATACATAAGGCGTTGCTAGTTAGGCGGTATTTGGAACCGATAAACTAGTAGGAGCCTTAGTCTTATGATTTGTTGTTTTTCTCGAATAATTAGAAATGTGTAATGGAATGCACAAGAGTTTCTCCATTCATTGGAAAAACAAGAATACACGTTACTAGTTAGACAGTATTTGGAACTGATAAACTAGTGGGAGCTTAGTTCTGGGGATTTTCTGATCTTTGAAAAATCATAAATACAAAGTGTTGCTAGTTAGATGGTATTTGGAACCGATAAACTAGTCGGAGCTTTGGTCTTATAATTTGACGATTAGAAAAACCGATAGTCCAAGCAAGTAACATCAACGTCCCCACGCTTCAAGAGTAGTGTCTACTCACACGAACTGCTAGTTCAAGACTGTTTCCATCTAAGGAAAGTCGAGAATGGGAAAGAATGTTTATACGTGTTAGTCATCTAAACTAAGTAGTTTTAAGGCTAAACCGGAAAATTAATTGGAAATTAGGAGATAAGGAAAGTGATTTCGGATCAACTGACCAATGCATCCTTAAATTTTCTCAAAAGCTAAGTTCTTTGGAAGAACTAGGTAGCTTTGCATTAAACGATAAATAAAATAGACAACGGGCAGTTATTTCAGATAGACTAGTGGGAGTGATACAAGGAAATGAATCTTGGATTCAATTCTTGAGTATCACAAAAAATTAATTTTCTGCTTTCGGATTCGTTGGAACAGCGTATTCATTTTCAATAGGGTAATTTGTTTGTCTTATTGACGATGAATATAACATTCGTAGCGAATCCAAGACTCGTACTTTTGTTTGATAAAGTCGAACCACTAAGCATTCTTTGAAAAGGTATTAATGTAACGATCTTAAAACTATATAAACGCAAATGGTTTCCGTATTTAGATAAACACTTCTTTATATACTATTAATTAGTGCATATTACCCAACGATAAGATCTGTAGATCGGCTTAGGGTGATTCCTATCTCCCGTCAAAGGAACCTGTCTCAAAGGAACAATGCCTAAGTTTACTTTCAATCGGGAAAGGGTAATAGATTCAAAGAAGTTACATAGCTTGTTCATATTGACCTTCGGGTCGTGATGAAAGGTACAAGCTAGTGGGAGTTTTTTCAAGTAGTGACATCCAGTCCGACAACTACTCGAAACTCCAATAAGTTTATCCAAAATATTTGGAGGAAATCTACGATTTCACTGAGATAGAGTATTCCATACTCGTAAAATAGGTTATCGCGTAGTCTTCGGATGATGCTCGGCCCGCCTCCCAAAGGGAATGTTTTCACTAAGGGATACACCATAAATTTGCCTTAAATAGTTATTGATGTGCTACGATCTTATTTGAACTCATTTAAGATATTGGTTGCAAAATAACGGTTGTATTGAAAAACCGAGAAGTCTACCTAAAAGATGCCTACGTATTTGTGGATAAGGAGTGAATTCGGTTCACCCCACTTCCGTAAATAGAGGCATTTAGCACCGAGTGCTTGAAGGTAGGGCTCGAAATTTTATGCGTACGTTCGGGACGTGAAATATCTTAATGCATTGAGTAAAGGTTGGTTATGAAACTCGGAAAATCGAGAGAATGACGGTTATCTTTGTCTAACTCGGTCCGATAGAGTCTATAAATAACAACCTTGGATCTTGAAGTATATGTACTCAAGATGTTACTAAGCCGATTTGTTCATCCACATCCAACACCGGCGATTGGTGACAACACTAATAAAAACTACTAAACTAGATCAAGATATCGATCCACCCAAAATGCAGTGGGAGTATGGTTTGTCCATTACCCATTGCAGGACCTTACGGTCTATAGGGCAGATTGATGACCTATAATCCTTTGTGGGCTGTGTAGGATCTTGATCATAGAGGTTGGTTAAAAGCCATAACCACTGTGAATGGAGTATGATACTCCAATTGCTGAGACTCTTGTAGAACCACCGAGTATCTCAGCCCAGTGGGAGTAATTGGAACTACACGGAGAAGAGTCGAATGAATAGGAAAGTTTAACTTTCAATAGCAAAGCCGAGTAATTTAGGGGTGATTCCACAAAGGTAGAGAGTTAACCAGACCGTGATCTCTCTTATCACTCGATCTTGCTTGATTTACGTCGAGAGCGGGAAATGGGGTGATTCCTAAGACTTTCTTGCCGAACAACGGAATCAATTCATTCGAAACGTAAGGTTTTATCTAAGAACAAATAATGATTCGTTACAAAGCATAAAATAGGGGTGATTCCTAAAGACCTTTTGCGAGACTAACGGTATCTTAATTTATTCGAAAGAACCTTTGGTGGAAGCTTTGCCATAGCTTATATCCTTTGGGGATTAAAGCAAACCTCTAGGTCATTTCAAAGTAATATATTTTAATATGTGGACTTGACCAGAATGTTGATAAGTCTTTTGTAGACTTGGCATCAATATTAGTAAAGTAGTATGTAGATTAGTGTTTGTGAACGGTAACATCTTGAAACAATTGGAAACAACATGGGTGTGTTATCTGAAGTCAGAGTCTGACATGCCATCGGGATTCATTCTAAAGGATTTGATTCGCTCAAATCCGCAAGAATCGATCATTGGCAATCCCATCCATTCACCTGGTTAAGATATTCTTGCATTTATGCAACATTCAACGATGTAGTCTACCCTACCTCTCAGGAATGGTTATCTAAACCTGAGGATGAATACGAAATGGGATGTTTAGTGAATCCTCAAGTATCTTCGGGAGAATGAGGAATAATATGCTAGTATATTCAGGTGCAAACTAGAATATAAGTGATGACACTGATTCTGACTTTAGGTCAGATGAAGGATGATCGTTAAGTCGATTTCGTCCTCGGTGTTGAATCAAAGGCATATTGATATCGTACCACCGGATTAGATGGAAAGCGACGCTTCGATCCCAAAGATTGACTCAGTCGACATCCTACCTAATCGGTGTACCAAGTCACATGGTATTCGGATTACGAGCACGCGCCGGGTCATCGACCTACCTGGAGGCATACTCGGTCGTGCTTAGAAGGATGAATTACTAAGATGCGCTTGGAGGGTACATATTTGAGGGATTCGTCTCACTTGTTTTGAGCAAGTGGGAGAATGTTGTAGATATAGATAAATAAGGGTGTGCTCTAAAACAATTAATCCACTTGCCTTTCGTGCAAGTGGGAGATTGTAAGGTGTAGTGCCGAAAGACAATTGTGTAATTGTTTTAGGACAAATTAATAATTCATCTTATTATATGCATGTATGCTTATAATTAAGACACTACTGAAAACCCTAAGTACCTCGTTTATGTAATCACATAACTTTCGTGTATGGCTATACACAAGAGGATTGAGTTAGTGAGATGTACTTAAAATTAACTTAGTCCGTAGCGTTTATTAATGCAGTATGGGTCTCATGATTAATTTGCTATTAATGCGCCCGAAACACTTTAGGTGTGACGGTCTTTATCCGGATCATTATCGGTAATAGGGTACCTAGTGGGGCATTTATATATGATGATAATCATATAGGTTTGGACCGATTTGATTTGAGTTCTCGATATAATTCCGTGTCGAGAAGTTTTATCGAATCACAATATGATCATATATGGATTAATCTTAATCTGAGGTGATCACTGACATTTGCTAGACTAGGGTAGTGTTTGATGTGTTAGTAAGGATCACTTGAAGTATGTGGTCCAACACTTCTCGTTGGCTCTATTCTCGATGAGTGAGTAGTCGTCAGTGCTATCACGAATATGGAATCCATTCCTTCCTCGGGAAGTAGACAGAACGATTCCTTTATTCGTTGACCCTAAACCGATCGATCGGCCGAGTTCATATTATATTGAATATGAACTAATTGATCACTAGGGGTTAATGGTAAATAAGGATAATATATTTCGAGAAGGGTTTACGGAAATATCCCGAATCGAAATGAGCAGATCTATGGAGGATTTATCCGTATGTAATGATTATATCGATGGACGCTTTCGACTCATAAATTGAGTGTAAGTTATCTATATTCGATAGAGTTCGGCCGGGTTTATGGTGGTGTAATCCCGAATTAATAGGTTGGATATAATTATTCATCTGATGAATAATTTTATTCGATTTATTGTAGCTAATTGAATATGGGTCCATGGTCCCCGACGTGGCTCCTAATATAGCATATAGGTTTCTCGTCATTGCACTCAATTATAATTAAATAGTTGGATTGGACTATTTAATTTGATGTGTGGATTAATTGTTTAGTTGGACTAAATAATTAAATACACGGAAAAGACATTTTAAATGAATTTCGGCTTAAATTGGTGTGGACTTTTTGACCAAATTGGTCAAATATAGAATGTGCGTGTGATCTTTTATTTTAGTCAAAGGTGGCGCAAGTTTTGATGTTAATAATTATTAAGAAATTAATTTTCTTGGATAATTATTTGACATGTGATTTATCTTTTATTTGTTAAATGATAATTCATGGAATATTAGATAATAGTATGATTTATCTTAATTTGTTTGGGATAATCATTTTATTTATCTTTTATTTGGAATAAAGGATTAATGTAATAATTATCTCTTAATTATTTAATCCTTGGAGGTTAAGTTTTACTCTCTATATAAAGAGAGTTCTTCCAAGCCTTTTGAAACACACTATTCACGTCACTATTCACAAGAGAAATTGGCTGAAAATTTCGCCTCTATTCTTAGGGTTGAGTTGGAATAATCTTGAGATTATTCCGGTAGCATATCAAGGAGGTCCGGCGGGCGGGAAACACCATCCACCTGGTGTTCTTTGGGAGACACACGTTGGAAGGCTGTGGCTTCTCAAAATACGTGTTCTTGGAGATCTATCGTTCTTGGAGTTAAGCACCATAAAAAGATAGGCTCCTAAACCCCCTTGTAGGTTTAGATCTTTTATTTATGTATTTTGTTTCGTTTAGATCTAGATCCGATACTTCCGCTGCGTAATCGGGTCAATCCATGATTGATCCGACGATATTACTTCTAACAGATATAGTGAAGGTGGGGACGTATCCTGATGATGTTGTAAAGAGTTTGGCTGCTGAACGAGACAGGAAAGGCACAGCGGAAGAGAACATGGGGAAGAAGATTCATCAGATTCAGGATGAGTTGAGACAGCATAAGGTAAGAACAAAAGAGTACATGAGGCGGGAGCAGCTGTGGTGAGGTAAGTGTGCTCTTCTGGAGGAAATAGAACAACAGAATCATGGTAACAATGTTGTTGAAGAAGTGGGAGAAGATGATAACACCGTTCTGCCTAACGGTGATGTTTTTTAATGCTTTTCCTTTGTTTTAGTAATGAAGTCATTCTACAGGATGGTGTGTGTTGTTTTTCTAGTGTGCAATAAAGTAGTTGTTGTTGGATGTAAGAGTTCTTATGTATGTTTTATGTAATGTTTCTTCTGTTTTTATGTAATTTTGATTCCAGAAATATTAGCAGTGGAGGTGTTTATCAAAATAAATGACTAATGAGATGTTTTTGGTGGAAGTAATGGTATGTTAGATTAACTATAGGGGATCAACCAGTGATTTCACAGAGATGAAAAAGAAGATATACATTTTTTTGAGGAGCTTTGTTATAGTCCACCCACCACCACCGATCTACCACAACCCAATGAATGAACTCCAAAATATCTAATGTAATTCTATTTGACTATGGTAAAATCCGCAAGTATGATGAAAATAATTAAATGAGGCACACATGGTGATAGACACTGATCGAGTGGACTGAGCATACCTGAAATCATTAAGCAAGTGTTGTTTTGCTGAAATCATCAGCTTTAGTCTTGAGGGCAATATCGCAGCATGAGTCATACATCAATTACCTACACAGTTGATATGTAAATGACATGCATATATATGTATGAAGTGCAATAATATGGGAGAAAAGCTGGGTGACGGGGGAAGAAACCTAATACTTTATATAAGTTATTTCAAAAATAAAAGCAATAAGAACTGGAATACGTTAGATATTATTCCATATGGTCAAACAGAACATACATAAATATAATACAGTAAGGTGATTCTACCCGCACCGTTATGGTGGAATTTACTTAGTTTGTTGTAGGAGTTGTGAAACCATATACATAATTGTACAGTAGAAGTTGTACATACAACATCCAAAATGATGAAGTGTTAATAGGTTGGACAAAATGTTGGGGATCCCTATAGGATAGGAAAGTAGAGATTTTGTTTTTGCAATGACAGTGGCAAAAAACTGTCATTGCTTCCAAAATGATCCAAAAATAGACTGGAGGAAGTCTGTAGTATACTGTTGTGGTTCTTTTGCCGTTACTTCAGATTTGGTTCGTAATGAGACTTTGCTTTCTTCTTGTTTCGAGTGGAGGAATCTGAGCTGTTGGCATTTTCATTGTCAGAGTCTTCTGTTGTTGATTCTATCTGCTTTGGACGTTTGCCTTTGTCGGTAATACTTGTGGTTCCTGAGATATTGTGTTGTTAGAGGTTTTTATATTGCTGTATAACATGTAAGTAACGACAAATTACCATTGTAGACCTACCGGATTCCACTGTAGTCTGGCTGGATATTTGTCCTTCTTCGTTAATGGAGTCTGAGGTTTGTTGTTTCTCAATCCAATCCACTACAGTGTAGCGAGTCATCTTGTCGTTGAAACTTTTTTTACTTGCCTTTATCTGCATAATTAGTATCTTGGAGTGAAGTTCCTCGTTGATGTCCATCAGCAGCTTCATTGTTGCCTGCATTCGGATCAACAAAGTGCACTGACTATCATAGTGTTTCGTCGTGTCGGTGTAAATGGAATAGATTTGTTGTTGACGGTACCTGTTTGTCGTTTTTATGAAGATCCTCAGCTGATGTACGCAACAGTCTTGTTGCACATGTGTCAAAGAAAGTTGCGTTGATTGTGGTTGACGTGTCGGAAAGTTGGACGATGACCTTGCAGCTGTTGGGTGAAGATTGTATATATAAAGAAGTTGTTTACTACAAAAATGCTATAGATGGAGGAAAAACAGCAGAGGAAAACGCAAACAAAAGAACAAACAAAGGCACAAGCTAACAATCAAAGAACATGATTACGCACCCTACAACATACCGAATCGGTTACCATATTACATGCATTTAAGAAAACCGAGAAATTGGAAATTCAGAATCCGACTCCAGCACGTTAGTAGAAAATGAAACTGAGCCCAGAAAATTAGCAGACGCTTATTTTTATACTGAATTTGGGGAGGAGCTGTTTTACCGTGGTAATGCATTGAAGTCTTGTTTACAAGAAGTGCACTTGAACGACTCATGTGGCATTGCTTTCTGCGTTCCATAGCATTTTGGACACACAGTGTAGCATGGTTTTTGATCGATGTTGGTGATGGTTAATGTCACCTCTGCGTTGATAACCTGTGACAACATTCAAAATGTAGGTTATGTATTAGTTATTTTGGATCAGTATTTGTTGTTACTACTTTGATAGAAGTGTTGTTTCTAATTCCTCACCTTGCCATCTGGTTGTATCTTTGATAACGGCGTAATACTTGCAGTATCTACTTCATTTGAGATAGTCTCGAGATAGTTCGGTGTGGGTGCTCCAGCAGCGTTCCGGATGAGTTCTTTGTTGTTGTTCACCCTTTTTTTTGGTGTAGGGAAATTAAGTGTATTTATACAGGTTATTAGATGGGTGTGTAAGATAATATTCTTGAAAAAGTAATGTTTGTTTAAAGATTGTTGAATGTATATGTTAAATGAGCGTACCATGATCTTAGTGTCTTCACTTCTGCGATATTAGGTTCCAATGCAACAAACAAGAAAGGTAACGTGGATAATGAGATACCTAAATTGACAGAGATGATTTAGGCTTACAAATGACCATTATGGTTTGTTTTAAAGTAACTGGGTATGTTTTCGTTTCCTTACCATGAAATAGGGACGCCTTTAGTCCTTTGCAAAGGATGATCGGTAGTTCTTCTCTCAATCTAAACAGTTCGCCTCCTTGTTTGTGGCTATAATCTCCCCAAAGAGTAACTGTTATTGGTTTTAACTTGTACAATGACATGAGAGTAATATTAGGTACCTTGTTGTAAGTTGATAATTGAACATCTGAGTAGTTTGTTTCCAACAATGAAATTTGGAGGTGTATGGATGGAAGGTAATGAGAAGTTTCTTACTCGTTTTGTATGACAATGCATTCACGTAGAGGTACCAACTTTGATCTAACTGGTACGTAACGTGTTTCTTTCACATCAACAACCACAGCCAGAAAATCTGTAAAACAGATTCTTGTATGTAATATGTTTAGTTGAGTTTCTTTGTTACTTACTCGTAAAGAGTATGTAATATGTATGTAAAGTGGATAATTGCGTTTAGTTTGTGAGCTGATTGCTTAGTAAATAGTATTTTTGAATGATAAAGGTTACGTACCTACTGAAGCTCCTGAGGTAACATAGGAACGAAGGGCTGCAAATGGAGTAGATTGAATTGGTGGAGAGGCTATCATTTGGTCGTGTTCTTTTACTGGTCGTATGAAAGTTGTTCTTGAAAGCTGCCACTGGTATTGACTTGGGGAGTTATGTTTGTACTCCTCTTTTACTGTGTCCACATCAGCTCCTCCAATGATGTACGTACAGAACGGCATCAAGTTACCTTCTAGAAGCTCAATGTTGGTATTCCAGATGACACCTTCTATTTTTTGTCCCTAGTCATTTGCAAATTAGGACAGGAATTAAAGACGTGTAGTTAAATTTTTCCAGAAGGGAATGTAGGAAATTGTTAATGAAAAAAAATTGAAACAAGTGTTTGTTGATATACCTGTTCGTCTTGTAGCATCAATTTTTGGAGTCGTCTCCCAGCCTCATTCGTATACACGTTGCTTTTTTGGAGAATAAAGACCTTTACTCGCCAATTGTCTGTGTTAGGAGTAATGTCGTCGATATGAAGTAGTTTTGCCATTAGGACCTTCGCTGTTAGTCATTTACACCAGAGAGAATTTATGACATAATATAAGTGGAAGTCTTTGTGTACTGTATCTTTGCACATTTACATTTTACGTATGTTTGTTATTTAGATATTTTCACGAACTTTCGTAAGGATTTCACGGTATACTATATTTTTCGTGATGTTTTTATTGGAATGTTCTGAAAAGGTTGGTGGTGCTATGAGTACTTTGATAGCTGAAGATTTACGTGCTCTAGAAAGAGCCACGTATAGTTGGCCATGGGAGAAGACGGGTTCTCGTAAATATATGCCTACACGGTCCAGTGTTTGACCTTGTGCTTTGTTAATAGTCATTGCGAAACATAAACGAATTGGAAACTGATATCGTTTAAAGGGGATTGCACATTTGTCTGTGTTGGAATTTTGTAGAGGGATTTTGTGTAAGATGGTTTGTTGCCTGCGTAGGAGTCCAGATTGCTATTTAAATTTACAATTGTATGGGTTTTCGATTCTTTGCATAATAATCGTGTTCCATTACATAACCCTTTTACGGGACTTAGATTGCGTAGTAACATTACAGGGCAGTTCAACTTTAACATCAGTTGATGAGGAGGAAGACTACTTGGAGAGAGTGAATTGAGGAAGTCTTCGTAATCTGCTTGGTGATAACGGTCTATGGCAACGTCGCTACTGACGTAAGTAAGTACTTCCCCAGGCATTTGTTCTAGCATTGCATCGTTTATGTCATCCACACATTCATTGGTTGGGGCTAGTAGAGCATTATTCATAACTGTATTGTGCTGTGTTGCAAAAGCCTCAATTTCTGGGTACACGAATTGAATTAACTGTTTCAATGAAGTTTCTTTGTCGTGAAAAGGAATTAGCATGTTGGTTGGTAATTGAATGCTTCGATTTAGTCCTCGATCTGATCGCCTCTCTATTCGTAATAAATACTCAGTGAAAGCGGGGTCTTCAATAGCCCTTATGTTTTGTGTAAGATGTATTTTTTGAAGAACTGGCCATAACGTCAAGCTGATTAAGGATGCATTTAGTTGTTGTTGTCCGCTTGCGTTGGTTACTATCGGGAAGAACTCGACGGATGTCACCTCCAAAACAACAATTTTATTCCCAAATGGGATGTTTGTATCAGTTATATCTTTAAGCATTTCTGAAAAAGCTTCTATTGATTCTTTGTGAGCCATAGGAGCCTCGTCCCATATAATGATCTTGGCTTCTCGTAATAGCTTTGCAGTGGTTGATTGTGTCTTGACATTTGCAATTTTATTTTCTTCTTCTACCTGTAATGGTAATTTGAAGCGTGAATCGCGCAGCTCGACCTCCGTGAAATGCGCATGCCGCAACACCCGAGCTTCTTTGTGGCTAAAGCGATATGTCCTTTCGATCGAATCGTTGCCAAGATAGTCCTGTATAAGAAGGTTTTTCCTGTTCCACCAGGACCATCAATAAAGAACGCACCTGGTTCACCTGACGTCACTTTGGTCATTATTTGTTCAAAAGCATATTTTTGTTGTTCGTTAAGGTTGTGGGCGTTTAGAAGATCAACGTAAATCTCTTGTTGAGGCTTTTCTCAAACGCCATTTCTCTAGTAATAGTACCTTGTTGAGCTATAGTTTCAGCTTGTGGTCCCAATTTGTAATCGTCTAGTTTCTTTCCCATGTCATCAAGCATTATAGCCATGTCAAATAATGCTTTCATTCGAGCGTCAATTATGTTTGAGGAACCTAGTATTCCCTGTAGGTAATCATCAGATAGAGGTTCCATATACTTTTCCCATAGTTTACATGGATCCGAAGGTGAGCAAAATACCAAAATCGATACAAATAGATGACGTAGTTGTCTCGGCATTTGATACATACAAGCTTCCTCAAGGCATTTATCAAGGTCATAATCTGTGGTTAATAGATTTCTTTTAAGTGCTGATTCTCTAAACGTGCAATGTAGGTAGCTATCTACAGTTAATAGATCATCAAATGAGGTTGGGCCTTTCACATGATTTAGTAGTAGACGAAGATAGTATCGCTCTCCTTCAGTTGGACTAACAGAAACAATTCGACCAACAACTTTACCCCTTTTGCGTTTTGCCCAACTACGTTTCCCTGAATCCCAAACAAAGTGTTTTGGGAAATCCTTGTAAAGAAGCTTTAAGTTCATGGCTGTGGAATTAAATTTGTTCATTTGAAAGAATTGAGTGAGCATTGTTCGCGACAAGAAATTATTTGTGACGATATTGTTTAAATCTTGATTTGTGGCAAAAGAGACAAGGTAGTTATCAGGAAGGTGAACCTGCAACGCTATGACTGCTGGGTGCATTTCAAACAAATCGAATGAGAATAACCGCCATGCCGCCTCTGGTGGTCCAACCCATCTTCCTTGTTGGTACTCACGAATCTCATTCTCGGATGTAATTGTAGACATGCGAAAAGCAATTTTATCAGGTCCTTTATAAATGTATTTATAGATGTACTTGACAAGTTTAATAGTCGAACATATATCTATATTAATGTGACAATCATACTTTTGCAGCAAGTACGGATTATAGGGAACTATCGAACGGTTATCAATTTTATGTCCCCTCACACGAACATTAATCCCAGTATCACGACGCCTGTAATGTGGGTAACTGTTTGAGCTGTGGGTCGTGTATTGTGCGAATTCTTTAGGGTATTTGTTTTTGCACTTGTTGTCTCGCATACATGGACATTTAGGGTTTAGAGGACCGCAAGGGCCATGTACCATGTGTTTAACAACGAGAAGGTGTAAATGTGGGTACTTGATAGGGTCAGGTAGCTCAGCGCTAATATAACGATCATAAGCATCAGGGTTCAATGGTTTTGAGTCTCTATCGACAATGAGGAGTATATGACTGTGGGGTAAACCACGCTTTTGAAACTCTATTGAGTATACAAATGCAGTTGGCAATCCAAATATATGGTCTTTCAAAAGCTCGGTCTTCAGCATTTCTAATTTTGCCTTGAAAACATGGGAAAGTAGATCAGGTCGGTTTTGAGGTAATTCACTTAGGAGTAAATGTTCTGTGATTTCGGGCCATGCAGAGTTGCATGTCATGGTTAGGAAGAAATCAGGTTTTCCAAAATTTTGGACAAGACACATCGCATCCATATATCTCTTCTTCATGTCTCGCGGTCCTCCAATAAAGGAAGGATGTAGAATGATCTTACGACCAACTTCAGAAGTGGACGTATGCCCAGATGCAATGCTGTCTAGTAAACCTCGTAAACAATATGTACGGATTTCCTTTTGCTGCTTTTCAAGATATTCTAACCTTGATGTTTCAACCTTTACAAACATGTCGACTATGTATTGTTGTAGTAGTCTACCTGTGTGTAACAACATTGAACGATCATTAGATCGTCTTTGTAGCTTGTAGCAATAATACTGACGGCAAGAGACAGTATTTCGTTTCCTTGCACCTTCGTGAGCAGCTGTTAAACGAACTAAAGATTACGCACGGAAGAGAAGGTGTCAGGAGAAGAACGACTAATAAAGTATTACAAATTACCTGCTTCCTCTTCACGTATCAATTGATCAGCATCCTGAACAGTATTGCCTAGATTTTCCAAAGGTATTTTGCATTTGTAATTTCGTTTTCTTTTATTCGGTGGAAGTTTGTGAATGCCACTGTGCCAACCTACCTCTCCATGGGGGAAGAGAAGAGGATATTGTAGAGGATCATAACAACCAAAGTAGTGGCATATCCATGGGGAAAGCGCATTTTTCTCGTAGATTTGTATATGACAAGCAGGGTTAAATTGTTTGTCACTCTCAGAAGATAAGATTGCTGAAACGTCATTACAGGTTGGCTCATTATACACACGTTGATCAAGTGTAGGACAAGACACAAGACAAATTTGATAATTGTCAGGAGATTGAAGATCTTTTACTTGTCTTAGGAACTTGGCATATGGATTCTGAGATAAGATTTCAATTAATTTTCTCATTACAACCTTAGAAAAGCGTTCTGAAAGTTTCATTCGTTCTTCGAGTTGAGTATCCGCATCATAAAAATATAGTTGAAGAGTAGATGGTGCATCACCAGTTATTTCGAATGAACCTAGGTAGTGATGAATCTTACCCTGCACCTTAAACGTATAGACGCCCATGTGGTTCTTCATGAGCTCTTTATCTTTTTTGGCTGAGAATGTGGTAAAGGCAAGATTATTATTGTAGCTTCTTATGTACTTCCTAAAATCATTAGCTTCAGGGTCTGACCCCGTAAGCAATTGAGCCAAGGCAGTCGGCATTTCTGAGGGAGCAATACTTATTTCTCCTTCAGAACAACAGAATCCTGGAGGTTCTCGGTAAAAACGCTTGGCCAAACAATGCTTACAGTCAGCGACTGTAGGTAACGTCGAAACAGATGGCCTGTTGTCAGCAGAATCTCGATGAGGAAGCGAGGTTTCATTTTGTAGAGTACCTCTAGACCTAGATGAAGGATACATAGCTTCATCTACATGCGCTCTATCACATTTACAAACAACATTAGTTGAAGACAGTAGGTGTTTTTCAGGCAAAGTTTCTGTTGAATTTGTTGTTCGTAGCATCTCAGGATCAACTGCCCCATATTCGATAGGTAAACCAACTGAAATGGGAATATTTGGAGATCGTTGGGTGTCAAAATAACGTGGATGGTTCTGTTGTTGTATTGTCGATGCTTCGGTATTCTTACCGACCCTTTGAGCATAAAGCAAACGCCGACGCTTGAGCAGAGCATTTTTCTTATCAATACTCATGTCAGTATATGCTTTACGCCTTTTTTTAGAGGTAGCATGAGACGAGGAAGGTCTGTCATTTTGGGCCAATAATTCATTTAAATCTTTGTTTCCATCCGTTTGAGGGCCAATTTTTGCACATTGAAAAGGCAAAATGGCTGATGTGGGAATAATGGAAGGTGATCCAGATTCGTAATTATCGAAGGGCCTATTTTCATTTACAATCAACGGTTTAGCAGTCCTGCCAGCTTTCTGAGCGTAAAGCAGGCGCCGGCGTTCGAGTAAAGCATTTTTCTTATCAGCGTCCATTTCACCATACGCCTTACGTTTTTTTCATTCCTATCGTTACGTTGCTCCTTTTCCATTAATTTCACACCTAAAGGCTTTCAGAAGTTGTTATTTTTATTCACAAATTGTTGCGTAACAGCGTATGTGGGAATGCAGTGAATGGCCAAGGCTACTGTATGCCTAACTACATTAAGTATAGGACAGATTATAATAGATAATAGGTTAAAGCGTAACAGCAAACTAAAAGAAAGTAGCCTAAACTACCCTAAAAAAAGGACAACAAATAAAAGAAACATGTATATAAACAACCTATCAACTACAAAGCAAAGTATTACATATATTCCACATATAATATGCAAGGAAATCGAGATTTTCTGTAGATCTCGTAACTACGGGGTTTGCAATAGATCCCCTAACTATTGAGGTTTGCAGTATTACCTCTAACTACACTGACCTTTAGGAATGAGATTCTTTGCCGAGCCAAGTAACCACAACAACTTATTCGGAAACTGTAAAAAGGCGAAAAAAAAGTAAGTGGAGCATAAAAGTAGATACATTATATTTGTACTGAATGTAGTGGAAGTAAAAAATGAATACAAGGAACCAATTTTCAATACATCAGAGACAGAAAACAACAGTGCAAAGTTTATACAGTGCTCTTGGAGACCATTGGGAATGAAAAGCAGAGTAGAGACACTATGAAGAATGTAGTTGTGGTTACTAAATTATGGACAGCATTCTAATTTGTTTAAACAACAAAGAATTTAACATCCAAGGCAAGATAAATCAGGTTACTAAACCTACACCCATTCACCATACTCAATCACAGGTACCTCCACAGAAGATAAGTAAAAGAACCTAAAAATCCCAGTAGAACATGTGCAAACTAAGTACTTCCAATTCAACAAACACAGATGATAAACTGAAAGATTATGAAGCATGCAAGTGTGATCTGAATAAAACGCACAACAGCAACAGCAGACTATGGAGCTAATGCTAGGCTGATTAATCAACCTAAAAACGGAGCCGATGATCAATTATTTAGTTCAAGTCTTAAGTGTTCTGGTTTAGTCCATGTGGATTTAAACAAGAATTAACTTATTGGAGAACCTTTTGCTGTCAATTTGGGTGGTTATGGTTTGGGATTATCTAAGGTCATTGCTGAGTGTACTATAGACAAAATATGGTAGTTTCAAACTTTATACGTTATCGATAACAAAATCATTGGTTTGCCTTTTGATTTCTGGAGTGAAATCTTTGGATTTAGTCTAGCACAACATGCAGTAAAAAAAAAAAAAGAAACTGAGTAATCACCGTCCAAAATCACCATCTTGCAGCAAAAATTTGTTGGGAGAAAACAAAAACAGCAGAGGAAGACGTAAACAACCAAACAAACAAGGGCACAGCCTAACAATCTAAGAACATGATTACGCACTCCACAACATACCAAATTGGCCCCCATATCACATGCAATCAAGAATGTATGCATCAGGAACGAAGTTTTCAGGACAACAAAAGCATCGAACGCAGGCTTTACAATGACAAGCCAACAACCAACAGACTCAGAGTTTAGTCGAAGACAACATGCAGTAAAAAAACCGAAACTGAGAAATCAAAGGGCAAAGCCACCATCTTGGTTCAAAAATCATACAAAGAAAGAAAAGAAAAGCAGCAGAGGAAGACGCCAACAACAAAACAAACCACAGCATACCAAATTTGCCTCCATACTACATGCAATCAAGATAAACGCAAAATCGAAAAAATCAGAATCCGACTAAAGCACATTAGTAGAAAACGAAACAGAACCCAGAAAAGCAGCAGAAATAGAAGCAAACATACGCAATTGGGACCAGAACAACATGCAATCCAGATAAACGGCCAAAACCATACCTGAAAAAGAAGGCTGCACAATAGCTTGAAATCCACACCACCAACGAAGCTACAAAATTCCAAACAACAATTTTGTAAGATGAAAAGAATACTAAATTACAGCAACAATCGAAGCAAGAATCGAATACATGCAAAGCTACAGGAAGCCTCACCACACTCTGATGAAGAAAGCAACGGCAACGCAATTGTTTTGTCTGATAATGAAAGCGAGAAATGGTCCATCACCGACTCAGAGGCTTATATTTAGCTGAGGGCTGTGGGAAAAAAAAATAGTGGGAGGCCAGACGTGGTAGCAAAACAGTGGAGCAAGAGACGGTGGGCATCATGGTAGATTTCGTCGTTTCGTCGCCTAGATTAGCAAATTTATAAGGTACACCAAGGTAGAAAACAACAAACAAAGTAAAGGCCTACAAAAAACAATCAAAGAGGAAGTACCATGTGCAAAGCCATCACAGCGAAGTAGCAAACACGTCTTTCTTAATGGAATTGATGATCCTATCCAACGAACTGCAACAATCAACCTGCAAACTATCAGCATGTTGTTTAGTACCATTTACATTGAAGATCAACAGATCACCACTACAGCAAGCCAAGAAAAGGAACACAAAAAACCACAAACACTGTAAAAGAAGTTTTTTTTGTATATCATTGCATGAAGAAGTATGACATTACCTGCACTTCCCTACCCAGTTCATAGGTAATAAATCATATACACACAGACACCGAATGACAGCGTAAGAACACACACTCACACAAAATTAAAACACACACAACGGAATGCTAGTACTTCAGCAGAAAACATAAAAAAAGATATTTTTAATTTTCAAGGTACCCGTAAACAGTACACCACAACATTATTAAAAATCCTTCATCACACCCATTCAGATTTATTTTGAGCAGAAACAAAGATATCAAAACAACATACCTATATCTATTCCAATATTAGAACATAAGAAAACAACATGTTTAAAGGTAACTAAGAAACACTTTTTCAGACTGTCAATTCCAGAAGCCTGTGTACGACAAAAACACATGCAATCAACGGCTTTGAAGGCTAAAGAAGAAATCTTTGGGGGCCATGACATAACATACAACATGAAGACACTACTATACCCGCAAAAATAAGCCCAAAATATGCAGCAGCAACAACATTATAACTATCCATGATGGAGAAATAACACCATGATTGACAAACATAGTATGAACAGTGAGCAAGTGAAAAGGTACCGATTCCAGAATCATATGTACGACAAGAACATAAGCAAACATCAGCTTTGAAGGTTAGAAAACAAAACATCTTTTGGGACAATTAAAGCAAGAATCAACACAATACTCGGTTTACGGTAACAATAGATACCCCAAAAAGATCAATGTTATGTGAGAAACCGCGCGAAGACTGTCTACCTCTCAAGACCACATAAGATTCGAGTATTCTTAATAAATCATCCCTATATAGTGTTATAACCAACATGTCAAACAGAGCATAGATGCTATGAATCAAGAGACAAAGAACTCGCAGCACCTGAAAAATAAAAAGGCATGCAAGGTAGCATTCAAAGATAATCAAACTTAAAAGGCATAAAAAACGAAACCTATATGGATTTCCACCGCAAAAGGTCGAGAAATTTTATCTTCAAACCCATAAATAGAAAAATTAATCAGAGTAAAGAACCGTACCTCAGTCAAAGTTGTACATAGAGCAGAATTTCTACAGATCCATGATCAAAGAAACAAAATTTAATTAGGCAAGCATGAAAAATTAATAAGCCATTCAAATAGAAATTCTAAAAGGCACACAAAAACAACAGAAGAAGGCTAAAATATATACATACATACACATATATACATACATATACATACATAACATATATATATATATATATACACACACGCACGTACGTAACATACATAATATGTATCGAATTTATTCACATATAATACTTGGTACTTATATTTGTTAGTTCTAGTTTGAACAAAGTATTTTATGTAGTGTAATGGTAAGTTGATTGGAAAATGACTTAAAGGTCATGGGTTCGAATCCCCTTAGTCGCACTTTTAATTTCAACTCTTCAAAATGGGCCCCATATGCCACGAATTAGCCACATCATATTTTATGGGTCCCACAATACACTTGACAGCCACCTAAGCCATCTCACTGGAGCTCCGGCGATGATTAGGCAAAAAAGACTAAAAATCCAGAAAATAAAAAGTTATAGGACTAAAAATACCACCGACATAAAAAGAGGACTATTTATAAAAACAGGAAAGTTATAGGACTAAAAATTCAATAACCCCTAGTAAAGCCCTTTTAGACACACTGGATTCTGACACATTAGTTCTTCACTTGCTTTTCTTGCTTTGAATCAAAATAATGGTAGCGTTGTAGGCTGTATTTTTCTTGACACACTCTATGACAACTCCTAGATCTGGACAGGCGACTCACTAAATTTTCTCTTTCCTAATTTATTTCTCAAAACATCACCGTTTCACACGGGTTAGTCTTTCCTAGTCATTTTATTTACTGTCAGTGATATCATTTGACGATGATTAGGCCAAACAGTTTGAATTTGAGATAAAACTGTGTGGTCCAGAAACATCCACGTCACTTACTCCTCAAATATCTTCCTCATAGAAGAATTACCCGTTTCACACACATTTCCTTTGCTTTCCTATTTTTCTCCCTGCAAACCCCAAAAAAATCAGATTCGATGTTTCATTTTTCTATGGATTGAGGCTTTTTGGAATCTTTGTATTGAAATCCCCACTGTCCAGCAAAATTTATCTTTTTTCTTGGGACAAAAAATAGCTGCTTGAAATTGAGATGAGTTTTATCTATTTGCTCAAACAATGAGGTTGATCGATGTAAAAATAGTAGCAACCATTACAGTTGCTCTAAATAAACCAAATTTGGGGGTCATTGCCTTGATTAGGCCCTTAAGAGGCCGGATACTTCCCTGACAGGTCATTAAACAAGTTTAAGGATTTTTTTCACAAAATTTTCAAGTATTAAGTTCAATTACATGAAACACCGTCAAAAACAATTTGATACTTGATAGAACGATAAAACCATATATTAAATTGATTAAAGTAGCCAAATTATCATTAGAAATACATGATAGAACCTTCTTATTTCGTTGGCTATTTCTTTCGAACTGTATTGATATTATTTAATAATGTATTTCATTAAATGTCTCATTGACAGCTCTAAAGTAAAATGTTTGATATATTAATTTTCAAGACACTATTTCCATTATATATTTTTAAAATATTTTTAAGCGGAATTACATGATATATATAATTAGATGAGATGAGATTGGTTTTCTTCACACAAATAAAAAAAATAAAATTAGATGAGATTATTTTATTTTTATTTAAATGTACTTCACTGTTTCACGATAATGATCAAATCAAATTCGTCAATTTTTGGCTAACCTGCTATGACATATATCCAAAAAAAAAAAAAATGGTTTTCTTTTTAACAGCTGTCAGAAGAAGAGAGGGAGTGAGACCAAAACTCTCTCACATTAATGCAGCTTCAGGAGGCGGGAAAATCAATGGAGGTTACATTTGGGAGACTGCTCTGGTATTAGCGTAATTGATCTGGCAATAGCGGTAGCCCTTTTGTACTACTCAGTCGGATGTTAAAACAAATTCAATCGGATTTCACAAATTATTCAAGTCCGAACCCTAAAAACTCTTTTTCTTCCTTCTCTTCTCTAATCCACCTCCATTCACCACCATTTTAGTTTCTTTGTCACACTTTTTTGAGTCTGTTGTGAGCTACTCTGTATTCCTCGCGCGTTGGCTGTACTCTCGCCGGTTTCTGTCGCCGGTTTTCTGTTCTCTCGCCGGCATTGCCATGGTATGCTTCTATTTTTTTTATTTTTTTTTATTGGATTACATAAAACGTGTGAACATCATGTGTTAGTGAAAGAATTTTGGTTTACTATTCCTAAGCCAGAAAACGCTTCAGCACAGTCAATGACGTGTTCTTCCAAAACCTTATACCATCTCAAAAGAATATAATTATCCATACTTTCTGATCGATTGGAACAAATTTACATATCTAGAACTCCATATATATATATATATATATATATATATATATATATATATATATATATATATATATAATTATAAGCTTTTATTTTTCTTACTTACTGGCCTATGGGCCTGACCCGGCTGTTAACAAAATGACTGGGCCGAAATTTAAGTCAAGTAGAAGGCGCAAAAAAAAATCAGCAGAAGACACCTAGGCGAATTTTGTGTCTTCTTATTAAGTAGAGATATATGTATATATATACTAGAAAGAAAAGCATTCGTGCTCTGTACTATCGGTGCTTCGGTTTATTTTTAAAATCACCGAAATGCGAAAATCAAAAGTAAATCAGCAAATGTAATAATCCTAGAGGACTGAAATAATAAACCCGAGCAAACTATAAAAAGGTATACGATACGTGTCCGACAACCAACACGACATGATACGCTTTGATACATTACGATGGCATATCCGGCACGTGTCGGTTTATGAAATGAATATCTGACACATCTTCGACACCTCCCGACATCGTATGGATACTTTCCGACACTACTGACCAATTGTTTTTCAATTTCTACTTAAATCTATTGTAACCGAAAAAATGAAGCTATTTTCGAAATTATTTGCAACAACACGTGTTCTACCAAAAACACGACACGACACGCTCAGATACACCCCGACGCCATATCCAACAGGTGTCGGTTGATTAAATGAATATTAATTAAAATTTTAATTAAAATCTGAAACACTGTCGACACTCCAGGAAACAAAATCGTCACATTTCGACACTACTGAACTCTTTTTTTATTCTCAGATCTAGGCTAATTTTAACGGCCATGGTAAAAATACACAATTCGAATTTCCATAGAAATTAAATTAACAATACATTATAGCCAGTTTAAAAATATTTGTGGCCGAATTAATTTTTTTTTCAGGATATTTATAATATTTTATATAAACGATATGTTTTTTTACGAAAAAAAATTCATTTCAAGAAATTTAATATTTCATGTAATCGTCAAACCCATTTTTTTTTGGCATGATATAAAGATCGTGTAGGCAAAATGTCGTGGCTTTATATCTTGAAAAAAATAGTCATATGGCCGTGTAAAAACGATATGCTTTTTTATGAAATTAATTTATTTTAAGAAATTTATAATATTTCATTTAAACGTCAAACACAATTTTTTTGGCATGATACAAAGATCGTGTCGGCAACAAGTCGTGACCTTATATTTTGAAAATAGTCATACATTTGCTACATATATTCGCACATTAAAAGGTGATACAATTGAGTCCTCTAAAATGGAACAATTTAACTAAAATCATTCTTCTCAAAAAAATAAAAAATATTCTGGACTGGGCCGATGAACAGTTATAAAAAAAATTGGAATGGGCCGATGAACAGTATAAAAAAAAACAATCAAAAAAGAAAAAAATTTGGTTGGAAGTGGAGATGAATAATAAAAAAAAAAAAAAAAAAGACCAATGAAAAAAAATACATTTGTCAATGAGGGGCAAACCATTGTCTTCTTATTAAGTAGTATGGATGGATATAGATATATACTAGGAAGAAAAGCATTCGTGCTCTGCACTATTGGTACTTCGGTTTATTTTTATAATAACCGAAATACGAAAATCAAAAGTGAATCAGCAAATGTAATAATAAAGATCACCGTGTCCTCTTATTTTTTTTGGCATGATATAAAGATCGTATAGGCAACATGTCGTGGCCTTATATCTTGAAAAAATAGTCATATCACCGTGTACAAACGATATGTTTTTTTATGAAATGAATTTATTTTAAGAAATTTATAATATTTCATTTAAACGTCAAACACAATTTTTTTGGCATGATACAAAGATCATGTCGGCAACAAGTCGTAGCTTTATATTTTGAAAATAGTCATACCTTTGCTACATATATTCGCACATTAAAAGGTGATACAATTGAGTCCTCCAAAATGGAACAATTTAACTCAAACCCTTCTTCTCAAAAAAATAAAAAAAATTCTGGACTGAGCGATGAACAGTTATAAAAAAAATGGAATGGGCCGATGAACAGTAAATAAAAACAATAAAAAAAAAATAAAAATAAAAATTTGGACTGGGCAGATGAACAGTAAAAAAATGAACTGAACTAGGCCGATGAACAGTAAAAAAAAAAAAAATACACTTGTCAATGAGGGGCAAACCATTGTCTTCTTATTAAGTAGAATAAGTATGGATGGATATGTGTACAGTGTACACATATATACACACACGTGTCGACTAATGCGATTCAATGCCTTCCCAATGGACCCAACCTCTGGAAATCTAAAACTCGTCATGGTCTCGAACGGGTATGGCCGGTGTTTCTGGTGGGAAACAACGACACACCGCTTATTAGATTGCAAAGCATTGATAACGAAGTGTGAAATTCCATTCCAGGGAAAATTATTGGTATAAATAGAGGTGTTATTCATGCCTTGATCTTTTTGAACTCCTTGTTAGTAAAGAGAAAGCACAAGATGTAGTTAGATTAATATGTACCCTTTGGTGGATATGAAAATCACGTTGTGCATAGGTTTACGACAAAAAACAGCCCTCTATCAACTCTATTTGTATCCAAGCCGAGACTGAAGCTCAGTCGTATATATAATCAGCCAGCTCGAACTCAGTTAACACCCCCTCTCAAAGCACCCCCACAGTAGAATTCGGAGTCATCTTGAAGCAGGCTTGGTGAAATTTAATGTTGAGTTTGCAACAGGCGATGTTGGCATTGCAATATGGGGATCAATTGTTCCGCAATAATCATTGTCTATTCTCCACAGCTATTCTGTGAAGTTTGATGGGAAATTTGATGTGATCATAGACAAAATTTTAAGCGTAGGGTAATGTGTCGGCTCACCTCTTGACAAGCGAAATGTTAAGTTTGGTAGGTTGAGGAAAGTGGGGCATCAGGTCTTAAAACATGTACTATCCCTTTCAATCAACCAATAGATGTGATATCAACAAGTGAAAATATAATTAGGATTATTAGCTACGCCTTCATATAATGAATGTGTTCAATACTATATATTATCGTTAATTCAAAATCAAAACTTATGTTAGTTTTCATTTCTTTATCTTTCTTTTTTTTTTTGTTAAAAGGCAAAGTAACGTATTGGCTCATTTTTCTGTTGGGGAAAGCCTCAATCTTGTCGGTTGTCTAGAACGGAGTTCTTCTTTTCCTTCCCTCATGTAATCTGTGCTTTTATGACAAATTGTGTTTAATCAATAAATTAAGCAATTTTTTTCCTGAAAAAAAAAATTTCAAAACATGTAGGATCACATGCAGCTAATGTATCAGTTGCATGACCTTGGTTGGTGTTCGGTGGGTATTGATCTCAAATGTTTCTGATCTAAAGACAATAACTCATACCATTATTAATTAGTTGTATTTTTTTTATTAAAATTTTGACTTTACCAATTTATAATGTTTTTAACCTAAAGATATCATGTGCAACGTGCAAGGTTCATCATATCCATAAGTCACAGTAGATAGAATGCAAAATTACAACCTAGCACGCTCCCAACAAATTATGACAAGAAATCATTAGTGTGTTCCCCCTTATCCCCTTTGACTTGTTGCATATTAACTGTTGGTGATTGTCAATCCAACAGAAATACCGGCAATTTACAAACTTCATCCCGATTAATGTATTTAATTTTTGTTCTTTTGTACTTTTCGTTTTAGAAACAAAAAATGGTGCGCACATACGTGTATATATATATTGTTGTGACATATATCAAGAAACTGATGGCGATTTGAGAAAGACCAAATAGTAAACAATCAGACAAATTAATACTGAAACAAAGAGAGAATAATGATTTAACGTGGTTTTAACGCTGATGTCTTTGCATCTTTGCTGGCGTGATGGCGGAGGAGGATTTAAGTTAAGGGGGGCACAACTCTCCATAAAATGCTACGGAAAATTCGTTTAATGAAACATGCACTGTGATAAAAATAATAATAGTCGTATGTTTAACTTTTATAGAAGTAGAAAATTCCCTATATATTATTTCCGTACGTTCATAGAAAATTTTGAGAACCCCACATCCTCGCATTGTACTTATATTTGCTAGTGCTAATATACTTATATGCTTACTCGAAAAGTTAAATAACGTGTCTCTAAAATCGTATATCGTTCTACATCATTCTTTTAACATGAACAATCACATCAATATTTTATATTCTAATTTTTATTTTACAAACTCAATATCATATTTCTTCATTTTCATGAATTTACTATATAGAGCGAAAAAATAATCAAATATATATATATAATGATGATGGTAAAATAAGTGTAATAAAGTTTGAAGTTTCAAATTATGAATGATTAAATAAAGTAGCAAATTATAAAATAAAAAAATATATAATGCAGCCATGGGGGATCGAACTCTTGTTCTCCGGCATTAAAAATTAAAACTTAACTATTGCGCCAACCATTATCACCTTTTAACATATGCGACTAAAAAATATATATACTAAAATTAAGTTAATATCAAAATATATAAGGGTATACTAGTATCTCAAAAACCGAGGGTGGGGCACGCATCCCTCCTCGGGCCTCACTAAATCTACCCATGCTCCACGGGCAAAATTGAGAAATTTATTATTCACAGGCGGATTTTTTCACGCACAGATGTCACAATAAAATTGGTATTTATAGGCTTGAGAATCAAACTCTAACCGCCATTACAGTCAAAGCAGGCGATGACAAAAATACCCCAGTCGTAACCCAGATTCGGGGAATAAGCCATGCAGACGTGATCACCAAGTTTGCTGAGAACCAATTTAGCTGATCACCAGACTCAGTAGAGAGCCAGATTTGCTGACTTCACCAAAATCAGTTGAGAACCAACTCAGCTAACCAAAAAAGTTTCTACACAGACTTAGCTGCATAGTTTATGTCACCATTATAAATCTCCACATTGACTTGAACTCCATGCAAGTTGACAGACCAAATGCACAACCAAGTTTCATTCTACCTCGCTTCTTCATATTTGTCATTCAACAGCTCTGTATGTTCAGCAATTCCATACACAACTGAAAATTGCTGCTTGGAACAAATTTGGTGAACATATCAGCATGATTAATATCAGTGCAAATCTTCTTCACATGGATTCTTTTCTCACTCCTCCGGAAATAATACATCACATCAATATGCTTGGTTATCACATGATGAACATAATACTTAGCTAAGCATATTGCACTTAAGTTGTCACAATACAATACACTTCAGTTTGATCTTGATGCAGACTCAGATCATTCACCAGCCTCTTCAACCAGTTAGATTGCCTCGATTCTGCTTTTGTCAATGTCATTTATTCTGCCTCGGTAGTAGATAATGTCACTGTTGCACGTAAAGTCGCCTTCCAACATACCATAAAACCACCCAAAGTAAACACATAACCAGTCATAGATCGATGTTGTCCACAACAAAGAACATAATCGAAATCACGATGCCTGTGACCAAACACAGAGTACCACTGATGACGCTTAAAATAGTCTATCCTACGGCATCAACATTCTATCCATTATGAGCTAAAAATAGCTGTTTCGACCTATAAATATGAACCATTTAAGTTGAATATCATATGTCGGGTTCGTGAGTTGAGAAATCAGCACTTAGCGTTTATTTTCCCTATTTTGATATTATTTCGTGCATTATTCGATTATTTTCAGAATACGAAATATTGGGCTAAGCATTATGGACGAATATGGAGTGGACTAAACGAAAGGAATGTGCCTAGGTTATTCCAGAACATTCCAGGCTAAGTCAAAAAATACAAAATTGCCCTCGGTTTACCGAGGTGTGTTGCCGGTTTACCGAGGATCCAGAATCTTCATAAACGCATTTTCTTGGATGAGGGGTAGAACTAGGTGTTTCTAAGTCGGTTAATGTACCTATAAATAAGAGGCTTCGCCTCAGAATTCAATGTACCTCACAACTATTACAAGTATTATGCAATAAAAGTTCTTTGTTCTTTATTATTTTATGAGTTCTAGTCGGAGGGACGACAGAGTCACCGCCTAGGGAGAGATCCGAGGGAGATCTACGCTCATCTTCGAGGGTATGATTTTCTGTCTTTTCCAAGATGTAGATCTGTTGTTGTTCTATTCGACTAGTATGTTTTAATTGCATATTTAGTTTAATTATGTAGCAGCTAGTTTATTTTACCCCATGTGTTATAGATCTAATTCGTTGGTGAAGAAATCATGTAGTAGTGGTTGTGTTTTTCAGATCTGCGATGGTCTATATCGCTAGATCTGAATACCTAGTAAATTACTAATTCATGATAATCGGCGCCAGCTACGTTGATCAATAGATTTAATTTACAGATGTTAAGGGTGAATTTATACGATTTATAACGCTATATTCTATGATATTTTTCCCCGTATTTGTACTAAATTGCATAAGAAACGAGGGTTTAATGGATATATTGAGCAAGTGAGATTTTAAATGAGTTAATCGCAAACTTGGTTAATTTTGACGTTTTAATTGTGATTTTATGATTATTTGAGCATTATTACATTTTGCGATGTTTTTATGTGTTATAGATACATGTTTGAGGCTCAAAAGATGATCAAAGGTTGATTAAGTTCGAGCTAATTGATGATAAAAGAGATAATGGAGAAGTGGGATAGAGATAGAAGAGATAAAGATCAATAAATCAAAATCGATCATATCAAATCAAGCGTCGAGAACCTCCGTCCGGTGGGCGGGCGTCTCGATGGAATTGGGCGGCGTCGGATATGGGAAGTTGATTCGTGGAAGTTTGGGCCGGAGTGGAGTGCCGCCTGTGCGGGCGGCGTCTGGTCATGACTCGGCCCGATTCAAGTTTTATTGAAGAGTGGGCGGGCGTTCAAGGTTTTTGAGACGGGCGTCCGGTGGCCGACTTAGCGAGAACCGACTTTAAAATCTATATATAGTCGGCCGTTTTCTCCACAAAGGGGGATCATACACATTATTCAAAACCCTAAACCTAGGGGCGGCTTTAGGCTGCGTTTTTCATCTTTTTATTCCTATTTTTATGCGCTTTATTTAGATTAAACACTAGTTACTTTTTATGCACTGTTTCTGCAAATTTGAGTTGCTGAGGATGTTCAGAGGCTAAAAGCTTCATCAAACGAGTATTGTGAAGCCGTCCAACAATTGTTGATTTCGTTTTCTTCGATTATACTGTGAGTTTTTAATAAAGGTTGTTTCTTATTCATGCTTATTCAAGTTTAATTTGCTTTTATATCGGAAGATATGCATGTGTTGATCGTTTATTGTTGATGGAAGTCTTAATAAACCCTAGATCACCATGAATAAGAATAGTAACTCGAATCTATCATAACGGAAGTTAATAGGTCTGATTACTAGGTTATAAACACAAAGTTTGCACCTTCGGTTATTAAACGCGTTAATCTTACATCGGAAGATAGTAGATTGATAGATGAACTTTCTAAGGAATTAGGGTTCATGTTTAGGTGAGGTGAATCACAACCTGAATAAAAACGGCAATATAATCGAGATAGGGAATCAATGCTTGTTGGATAGGTGGATCAATCCTCGTTTGCTCGTTATAAATTTGATTTAAATCCTTAAAAGCTTGAATTTGTCTAGTTAGTTTACTTTTATCTCGCACCTTAGATTAGTTAGTTTAAATTGGTTCGCAACCATTATCTTTCCGGCTTTAGATCATCTCTTCATCGGTTTTACGTTTTAGTTAAGTTTAATTTACGATATTCGTTTAGTTTTATCCGTTATTTAGCTTAGTAATCGTGACATAGGTTAGTTAGATAAAAACTAGAAATCACAATCGTTTAGTTCCCCGTAAGATCGACCCGGCATTAGCCTCCATACTACGATCCTTATACTTGAGGTTAACCGGATTATTACTTGTTTATTCTGTGTTGATAAAATCCGTGACAAGTTTTTGGCGCCGTTGCGGGAACCGGACGGTTGTCTAGTTTTGTTTTCGTTTTCTGTTTTTCCGCTTGTTTTTGTTTCGCGTTTTTATGCTTTAATCCGTTTTAAATTCCTCGCTTTTAGTTGATAATTGTTTTAGGTAGTTGTTAAGTAGATAATTAGGGTTTAAAACCTTCCCTAGTATTTTTCTTGAAGTTAGATTTTCTGTTTTTTCTGTTTTTCTAACGTTCTTTCTTCCCTTCTTGCATTCTCTGCAAATTCCTGCCTCTGTTCTAAGTTTTCCGTGAGCAAACGGGCGCCTGGATATTGGGCGCCCCCGTCCGGGAAATTATCAATTTCATGCTGGTTTTATTCACTTAGACGAAGCGTCCATAAGTTTTGGGCGCCCGTTCAGAGTATTCCGTCTGCATCGACGGCGTTTAAACTACTAAACGCCCGTCCGATCTCAATTTCATCTGGGCGCCCGTCCAATCTTTTGGGCGTCCGTCGGTATTGTTTTCTTTAACACTTTTGTTTCCTTTTCTTCTTTTCCTTTCCTCTTTTTAGGCTTTTAATTTTTAGTTTAGGCTTTGATCTCTTCTTAGTTTTTAGGTTTTGTTCCACTTGTTTTTGGTCCGGTTTATGCAAACTCGGAGTCAAAAGGGATCGTTAATATACACCCCTGACCCCGAGCGAACCATAGTCCGGCCAAACAGGCGGAATTTCCGTTCCGCGGTTCTGGCAGACAGAACCGAGCGAGATCTTGAAGAACAACTAGCAAGAGAAATCACTGATTTTGTGATAATGGCCGCTGATAATAGACGTACATTGGCAGACTACGCCATGCCAGGCGAAGTCAAGGTCAACCCGGCTATTGTTATTCCGACCATTCTTGCACAAACCTTTGAGCTGAAGCCAGGACTTATCCAGATGATGCAGCACGCATCAATTTTTCACGGCTACCAATCAGAGAATCCGCATACCCACTTACACACATTCTTAGAGATATGCGGTACTACACGCATCCAAGGAGTAAGTGAGGATGCTATCAAACTGAAACTTTTTCCTTTTTCTCTGAAAGGAGAGGCTAAAGAGTGGTACACCTCTCTCCCCATCCGAATCTATCACCACCAGGCGTAACTCGAAAAGGAGTTCTTGAGTCAATATTTTCCACCTTCAAAAGCGCCATTAGCTTAAATGAAATATTCACCTTCTACCAGAAAGAGAATGAGTCCTTTTTCGAATGTTGGAAGAGATTCAAGTCTCTTCTTAGAAAGTGTCCTCACCATGGCTTGCCGATGGAAAGGCAAGTCAACACCTTCTTTAGTGGATTGACCGAGCTAACAAAGGCATGGTCAATAGCTCTTCACAGTGGGGCATTTAAGAAAAAGCTGAAGAGGATGGGCACTTTGTTTGAGGATATTGCAAAATATAACTATGCCCCTCTTATCAAGCAATTCAAGCACCTCCTCCTCCTCCCAAGGTTGAGGAAGTCAATTTACAAAGTTTGATTGCCATCTTTTAAAAGCGAGATGGCCCCACCTCAAGTTTCCAATCTTATAAATCAAACTTCCTCTTTTCCACGTAACCCTCGGAGTTCAGTATTGCGAAAAAATTGTTTGTCGGACCGGCCATATGAATGGCCAATGTCAATTTAATCCCCTTGCACCCTATCAAGTAAATTTGTTCATGACTATGGGCGGTACAATCAAGTCACATGTCAAAATTGTGACGAGGTGGGGCACACTTCTAAATTACGCTTCTATGAGCGGACGAGAATGCGAAGTGAATGCATTCTATGGCGAGAACAATCAAAGGTTCAATCGGTTTCGAGGCCAGGGCAATTTTCAAAACCAAGGGTTTAATCCATCTTCTAATTTCAATCCCAACTCGAATTTTAATTCGAATCAATTTCAACGAAACCACAGGTTTAATCGAATCAAAACTCGAATTTTTCCAATTCTACATAAAAATTCAATCGAATTGGCCTTCCAATTCAAATTCTCAATTTCAAAGTCGGCCCGGCCCCTTCTATGCTCCAAATCTCCAAAACTCTCAAGGCCCCTCCCAACCTACAAATCTTGAAGCTAAGTTGGAGGAGCAAAGTAGATCGATGAAGAATCTTGAGAGACAAATTGGGCAAGCTGGGTGAGCGATTGGCTTCTAGACCCCAGGCGTTTGCCAGTTTCACGAGAAGAATCCAAAGGGTGGTCAAGTTGCTCAGTGATTTGAACAAAGGCCCATGTATCTTGACCTCGTGCCATCAATTCCATACGGTAAGGAGGAGGCCAGTGCAATGAATCTAAGGAGCGGTACTCAAGTTAGTGGTCCTTCCCATCCGGGAAACCACTAGCCCTTCCTGCCATTGATAAGGCAGGAGGGGAAGCTGAGCACCTACACTCCCCTCAACTGCAAGAGAAAACTCAGGTGGTGATCCTCGAGAGGTGAAGAATTTGGTGATCCTCAAGTGGCTGATCCTTTGAGGACCGAAAAAGCAAGCGAAAGTCGGGGAGGTTGATCCCCGACTACCGAAAAATCTGAAAAAAGCTGTTCGTTGGAAGGATCTGGAAGACGGAGTTTGTCGGTGCATCCTCGAAAAGGTTTTCTCGAGGATGACCTTAAAAACTTCCTTTTCCACCGAGAAAGAGCAACATTCCCTTGATTGAGGATAAGAAGTGCGAAAGGTGCTAAACCTTTTGAAAAATACTCAGGTGAATCTTCCATTGTCGGATGTCTTAGTCGAGATGCCTAAGTATACAAAATTTATCAAGGATGTTGTGTCTTGAAAAAGAAATTAGCAGAGGCATGGAAAGCGATTGGTGAGGATTGTTCCATGATTAATTATGAAAACTTACCAATTAAAATAGGTGACCCTGGCAAATTCGTGCTTACGATTTTAATGGGAGGTCTAGTCTTCCCAAATTCTTTGTGTGATCTAGGTGCCTCTATAAGCCTTATGCCAATGTCTCGTATGCAAACATTTCGGTTTACAAAGTCTTCTAGAACCCACTACTATGAGTTTACAATTCGCGGATAGTCCTCTTAGAAAGCTTTCGGAATCCTAAAAGACGTTTTGGTTCAGATTGATCGATTTACCTTTCCGGTTGATTGGTATGTTTTAGATATAGAGAAAGACAAAACGCGTTCCGTTGATTCTAGGAAGACCTTTCTTATCTACAGCTAGAGCTCTCATCGACTGCGATGGTGGGCACGTGACTATCCGAGTTGGTGACCAAGAGGTGAGTTACAATGTCTTAAAGTCCATTCAAGTACCCTCTGGCCCTCCAACCGGTTTTTCCATTGATTATATGACGGATGATTTCACCGACTATATGGATAAGCAAGTCATGGCTGTAGAAGCAGAATATGAGCGATTAGTTGATAATCCGAATACTCATGGTAGGGGTGAATCTGGATCAACTAGCGGTGATTTTGAGGAAGAGTCATTGGAAGGAGAAGCTTTGGCGGTGGGACCACAAAGTAAACTCAATGATATTGAGTTGAAAGGTGGAGATCTCAAGTCTAGTTTAGAAGACCCCCCTGCGGATTTGGTGTTGAAGCCGTTACCTAAACATCTTAAGTATGTGTTCTTAAGAGAAGGCGACAAGCTTCCTTTAATCATATCTGCCAAGCTTTCCCGTCTGAGAGAAATGAAACCGATCAACGTCTTGAAGAAGAATGAAAAAGCTTTTGGTTGGCAAGTAGGAGATATCGAGGGAATATCTCCGACATCTGCATGCACAAGATCAAGACGAATGAGGGCGCCAAGTGTGTCGAGACGACCCAATGAAGGCTTAACCTCATATGCAAGAAGTCGTTAAAAGGAAATCATTAAACTTACGGACATGGGAATCATTTATGCCATCGCGGATAGTGAATGGGTTTCCCGACTCAAGTAGTTCCCAAAAAGGGTGGAATTACAATTGAGAAGAATGAGAAGGAGAGGAAATTGCATTGAGGCTTGTTCTTGGATTCTGAGTGCATCGATTATCGAAAGCTCAATGAGGTAACCATGAAAGATCACTTTCCCCTTCCATTCATTGACCGATGCTCGGCGTCTGGCGGGGCACGCATTCTCTCGCTTTCTAGATGGATATTCGAGATATTTCCGGATACCCATTGATCCAAATTGACCAAGAAAAGACCACCTTCACCGCCGCTTATGGTACATTCGCCTCAGACGAATGCCGTTCGATCTCTGCAATGCCCCAAATTACATTCCGAGAGATGTATGCTAGCCATCTTTGACGGGCTTGTAGAAAAGTGTATGGAGATTTTTATGGGCGATTTTTCGGTTTTGGTCGATCTTTTGATGATTGCCTTGACAATCTTGATCAGTGTTATCCGGATGTGTGGAAAAGAACCTAGTACTTAATTGGGAAAAATGCCATTTCATGGTAGATGAAGGAATAGTTCTTGGCCACAAGATCTCCGCCAAAGGTATAAAGTAGATAGGGCCAAGGTAGAAGCTATTGAGAAGATGGGTTACCCTAAGAATGTTCGGGAAGTCCGAGGTTTTCTCGGACATGTCGGCTTCTATAGGAGGTTCATTCAAGATTTCTCCAAGATAGCCAAGCCCCTGTCTACTTTACTAAAGGAAGACGTTGAGTTTATTTGATGATGAGAGCTGCAGGCAAGCGTTTGAGGAGCTTAAGGATCGTTTAATATCTCGCTCCGATTCTTATATCGCTTTGACCGGAACCTACCATTTGAGCTTATGTGCGACGCATCAAACTATATCTTTGTTGTGCCTTTGTTACAGGGCAAAAGATCAAGGGAAAGTTCCACCTATCTATTACGCAAGTCACACATTGAATCCCTCTCAAGTTAACTATACTACTACCGAAAGGAACTCACGGCGTAGTCTTTGCTATGGACAAGTTTCGTGATTACTTGTTAGGAGCTCAAGTGATCGTGTGGGTGATCCACGCCGCTTTGCGTTACTGATGACTAAGAAAGAGGCTAAACCGCGCTTACTACGTTGGATATTGACCTACAAGAGTTTGACGTTCAAATTAAGGACAAAAGAGCGGTGAGAATGTAGTAGCGGATCATGTGTCTAGGATGTTAAATGAGGAAAAGAATGAACCAGATTGATATAGATCTTTACTTTCCTCTAGAAAACATCATGTTGATCGATGGCCGCTCCCCGATGTTCCATGGTATTCTTCCATTGTAAACTACCTTCATGGCCGTTATCTCGATCCAGAGATGTCTTATCAGGAGAAGAAAAAGTTCTTCTCGGATTTGAAATATTTCGTTTGGGATGAACCTTATCTTTTCAAGATCTGTAAAGATGGTTTGCTTAGGAGATGTATTCCAGAATCTGAGCAACGGGACATCGTTGAGCGATGCCCACGGTGGACCCAGGAGGTCACTTTGGTCCTTGGAAAACCGTTGCTAAGATATTTCAATCCGGTTTCTATTGGCCTCACGATCTTTAAAGATACGGAAGCTTTACGTAAAGCTTGTGATAGGTGCCAAAGAACCGGTACTCGACAAGGCGTTTTGACATGCCTTTAAAACCCATCCTCGAATCTGAAGTCTTTGATGTATGGGGTATCGATTTTATGGGACCATTCCCATCATCTTGCGATAATAAATACATCTTAGTCTCTGCGTGGATTACGTGTCTAAATGGGTGGAGGCCCAAGCCACTCCTCACAATGATCATAAGGCGGTGATGAAATTTCTAAAGAAGAATATTTTCGTGAGGTTTGGATGTCCACGTGCCTTGATCGGTGATGAAGGGCGCGCATTTACGCAACCGACCCACAGAAAGTACTTGAGAAGTATGGTGTCCGGCATAAAATTGGCACACCGTACCATCCTATGACTAGTGGTCGAGTTGAAAGAGCAACCAGAGCATTAAGAAGATCTGGAGAAGATCATTATGATCATAGGAAAGACCCAGAGTCTAAAGTTGGATGATGTCTTGTGGGCATATCGTCGCGCTATAAGACCCCATGGGTACATCACCATATCAAATGGTCTACGGAAACCATGTCATCTGCTGTCGAGTTAGAGCATAGAGCTTATTGGGCTACAAAGTTTACGAACTTTGATTCCCAATCTTGTGGGAAGCATCGACTCACAGCCCGCTTACATGAGTGGATTAATTCGGACTCCAGCCTATGAAAGTGCCAGGATTAGTAAAGATAAGATGAAGCTACTCCACGATGCTAAGATTAAGAAAAGGGAATTTCATGTCGGCGAACAAGTTCTTCTATATAATTCTAGGTTACATCTATTTCTGGAAAGTTAAGGACACGTTGGTCCGGCCCTTTCGAGATTCTCCAAATCATTCCGGGGCGTTCTAGAACTTATTGGTTATAGTGGTGAACCGTTTGAGTCAACGGTCGAGGTGCAAACACTATATTGGTGAACCCAAAGAGACATCTTTGATTGTTAAATTTCTCGATATTCTCGGATGTGGTGTTACTCGGTCGAAGAATTTGACGAGTTATCACCCGACTTGTTCTCCGAGGAAGGCGGTGGTGATCCGTCTGAAGAAGTTCTAGCGGGTAGTCTTTGATATGGAAGAGTTTGAGAGGGCGACAACTTAAACGTCATCGGAGGAGTCGGAGGAGAAAGAACACAACCATGGGGAGACTTAAGAAGGTTTGGAGAGCTTTCAAAGATTTCACCCCATGTGTGAGATCTTGTTTACTGCAGCCACACTCTTGTCGAGCTTAAGCGAGGTAGTGGGTGGCGAGAAAGGTTAAATGGCTTTGATCCAGTGAGCTTACAATGTGTCGAGCTAACGACATTAACCAAAAAAGCGCCACTAGGGGCAACCTAGATATCGTTCTTTTAGTTGTTTTGTTTTATGCTTTGATAGTATTAGTATTTAAGTTTAGTTTATTCGATTTTAGCCTTATTAAGTTGTTGTTTCTATCTCATCGATTAGTTGTGCTTTCTAGATATGGATTTGGTGTTCGACGGAGGAGTTACCTTTCCTTAGGAGGATTCCACTCATTCTTGTAGATGACGGACCGGGAGGAACCATCGTTTTGCACGTAGATTTTGACATTAGTACCAGCGTCAAGACGGTCACCTATGTTCTCATTGTTCCCGTTGTTCGGGAGGTGGAGACTTTACTCTGCGAGGAGTTACGGGCAGCTCTAGGGCGTCCTTACACCATCCTCAATGATCCGATCTTTGTGATTTAGCGCTAGTCTTTGCAAGCCGAGCACTTTCGAGGTGTTGATGTAGGCGGTGAGGACCCGGGGTTTACAAGATGAGTATGACTTCCCTCCGGCGATTGACATGCTCCGCCGTCTCATTCAGTGATCGATTGGTCGGACATTTATGATGACTAGCGTTCTTAGGATGTTTAGTCGAGCAAGCGACATAAAACAAAAGCGCGAGTGGGAGGCAACCCAACGTTTTCCATCTGTTTTTATTTATTTTCTAGTAATTCTATGTACTTCATTTGATTTTTATTTGTATTTTTGAAGTTTTATATAAGTTTAATAAGAAGGGCAATTTTGAATTTGATGTGTATGGAAATTTTATGATTTTTGCACTTAAACTGCGTGGACGCCCGTCCAGAACTCTGGGCGCCCGTCCGCTTGACCAATTCGGGACGGCGTCCACTAAGCCTGGGCGCCCGTCTGCTTTATTCCCTCTAATCACAGTATGTGATTCAAAATCTTGGGCGGCGTCTAATAACACTGGGCGCCCGTCCAGTTCATCTGATTTCTCAGTGGACGCCCGTCCACTGAGTTGGACGAGCGTCCAACCTCGGTCTATATATACCCCTTCATCGAGTGAACCCTCACTTTACAGAATTTCAAAAATCAAAAACGGTTTCTCTCCCTCCTTTTGCCCTAAAATCGTCGATTCTAAACCGATTTGAGCGATTCAAAGTGCTCTGAGCCGCCTTGATACCCTCTCTTTGATTTTCATAACCAAATCCCCAACACACGATATTTTGGAAGAATCAGGACCACTTCATCCGACTTTTTGAGAGAAAAATCCGATTTTGGGAGCCAATTTTGTGTTGTTTGGACTCGTTTTCACCTCAATCAACATCTACTCACCTACTCGGTAAGTTAGTAACAACTTTTCTAGATTTCATTCACGTTTTTGTGAGTTCGATCTTTAGGTCGGCTCGTTTTCTTGAATGTCACCTTAATTTGTTTTTTTTTTTTCTTTGGTGTTTCTTTCTGCTCTGTTTTGGTGATGTGGTGTTGTGATGGGTGGTGAATGGATGATTATGGTTGTGGTTTGTGGTTGGTTGATTTGAAATCCCGCTTTGGATGTTAAACGGGTATCTTTTGTGCACATTTGGATTGTTTGGTTTAGACTAGGCGTGGAAATGGTTCATAAGAAGCGGGTTGTGAAGAGGCATGGTAAGGAAGTGGCCCGGGAGGCGGGAAAAAGCGTAAAAAGAAATTGACCCTACCTTAGTTGATCCTAACCGGGTGTGAGTATTCGTGAGCAACCCCTGTGAGCCACCCAAACTAGGGCACCCTTAAGAGATGAGCCAACTTGGAGTCCGAGACCGATGATGATGTGCCTTTGAGTACGGATGCCTAGAGTTCGAAAAAGGTGGAGGTTCGTCTAGGGTGAGAAAAATATCGATGCTACCCGGGAAGAGGAACCGGTTGTACCTAGGGTAGCCCCTCTTAGAAAGAAGTCTAAAACCGTTGCCCGATGCCATTGCCTCGTCGATTAAGTGAACCACAGAGCCCATGAAGTTTATACTAAACACTACTTTTCAAGAAACATGTTGGTTGAGAGGGCTATTTTGGAGGCGAAGGTCGATCCGGGGTTCGTCAAACTGTTGAAGGATCGGAAATGGGAAGCCTTGATGACTATCCCGACTACCCCGGTAAATGGCTCCCTAGTTCGGGAATTTTATGCTAATTGCTCGGAAACCGACTTGGGGACAAAGGTAGTCGTGGTTCGAGGGTGGAAGTTCCTTTACACGGAGGTAATTAATCGAAATACAACTTAGCGGCTTTCGAGTCGGGATTATAAGGAGGAGATTGTGCATAGGCGAGTTTGGGGCGGGATCCTTTGGAGGAGTTGAGATTGAGAGTTTGCCCGGATGTGGCACGGGCGTTGAGACCGGGAGGAGACCGGAAGGAGTTAGTCACCACGACCTGGACGGAGGACTGGAAGGTCGAGTGTCGATTTATTCGAGTCGGTTGTTGCCTAAAAACAACTTGACACATTTTCATATTGGTGACCTAGGCATCTTTGTATGCGTTGGCGTTTGGCCTGAATGTGGATGTGGGGCGAGGCATTGTATGGCGAGATATCTATCAATCGGAAGGTTTATACACGGAGCTTGATCGTACCTCATTTGATCCGATTTGTGTCTCGATGCCGGTGTGCCTGAGTTTGGGGCGGATCATAAACCGAAGAACCACAGAGCCTTTACAAAGGGAAAAGAGTAAGCCCTCGGGACATTACGAGCCGGAGGGCACCTCACGAGCCTGGTTCATCGGCAACACCTCGTGCATCCTCCTTCCTCCTTTATCTCCCGCTGTCGAGTATGCGGTTAAGCATGGCAAATAGTTTCCGGGAATGGCTCGGTGATATTCGGGATACACAGAACAACATTTTGACAATTCTTGATTGCATCTGCGAGGCGGCAGCCGAGGATGACGGGATCTTCACTCCGAGCTCCGTTGATTATCTTTTTCTTGATGAGATTGAAGCGGGTCATTGCGGATGCTCTACGACTACTGAGTCATCTTGGATGAGGAAGCGGCTGACTTCGGCGGCTAGAACTCTGGGCACCACCTTACGGACCCTCCTCTCGATCCTCCAAATGATGATTCTGCGGCACCGAGCCAACCTTGATCTTCTTTTGTCTATTTTCACGTTGGTTGTTTTGTATTTACATTTTTACTTGGTTCGATGTATTTTTGATATTGCTACTATTTATTTTCGATAGATCTTGTAAGCCATAAAGCGGCGTACTTTCATTTCCACTTTGTGTTTCAACTTTACGGATGTATTGAGTGCTCTCACTTTGATTTATCTTTATTTTTGATATCTCTTTTCATGTTGGTATGACTCCCGTTTTCCCGAGATGGTTCCATGTTGTCTAAGATGTGCGAGTATCTACATTGTGCAGTTCACGCATTCTTGATATCATTATGAAGGCTCGGCCTGACCAACGATTCGAGTTTCGATTTAAATCAGCTAAGTCTTTTCCTTTTTCTTTCGTTTTGCACAACATGAGGACATGTTGATTTTTAAGTGTGGGGGAGGGGAATGTTTCGATATGTATCTACACATTGGCTTAATTCGTAATGTTTCTATGCAAATAAGCTAAAATTTTTGAAATTTTCCGACACTGTCGTTTTTGTTTTGTCCCGAGTAGGCAATTCGATTCAATGTTCGCTACTTTTATAGTCATTTAAGCTATGTATCATATATTTGGTAAGTTAGATGTTTCACGACACTATTTTTTTCACGAGCCATAGTGAATGATGAGCTAATTTATAAAGTTATACCCTTTTGGATTAGTGGTTTTGATTTTCTCGTAAGTCATGTGCTTAGTGCTGCTACGTATATATCGTGAGGTTTATGATAGTTTGTATTTAGTTTGAGTATGATATCTTGTGAATATCTAGGCGTTTGAATGTGATAAGTAACACGTAGCTATTGTCAAAGTGAAAAGTTGAATTAATACGAAATTATTTGTGTGTGTCGAAAGCTAGTCGATGATTGGAGTGAGGTAGGGTATACCACGTATGTCTATACCACTATGATGACTAAAAGCTCACGGCGATCGAGGAAGAAGCTGCCTTATGATTGGAGTAAGGTAGGGTATTATCTCGAAATGTCCTATTCTCGCTATGACAGGCAAGAGCTCATTCGATGTGTGTTTTAAGTGAAAAGTTAAATCAAGCTGGTAAAGTGTTATGAAATGTATATAAGACTAAGTTATCGTCTACCTTATCCCAGTAGAAGCGCCCAGATGATATGTTGTAGGGATTATCCTCTGAGTATTTGAAAAGCCACTAGATATATTCGATCATTTTTTGGGATATATCACGTTTGTAGGGTGCATCTTATGAGTGTCCTTTATTACTAGTCTACAAGGGGGTATTAGCTAGTTTTACTTTGAGTTTCTCGAGTTTGGATATAGTGGAAGTTTATTATGGCTATGCACACGCACAGGTGAACTTCGATTTAGTGGATATGTGTTATGCACGTTTAGATGCCTGTTTTTCTCTCGAGCCTAACTTTTGTTTTGTTTTGCTCAAGGCGAGCAAAAGCTTAAGTGTGGGGAGTTGTTAAGGTGAATTTATACGATTTATAACGCTATATTCTATGATATTTTTCCCGTATTTGTACTAAATTGCATAAGAAGCGAGGGTTTAATGGATATATTGAGCAAGTGAGATTTTAAATGAGTTAATCGCAAACTTGGTTAATTTTGGCGTTTTAATTGTGATTTTATGATTATTTGAGCATTATTACATTTTGCGATGTTTTTATGTGTTATAGATACATGTTTGAGGCTCAAAAGATGATCAAAGGTTGATTAAGTTCGAGCTAATTGATGATAAAAGAGATAATGGAAAGTGGGATAGAGATAGAAGAGATAAAGATCAATAAATCAAAATCGATCATATCAAATCGGCGTCGAACCTCCGTCCGGTGGGCGGGCGTCGATGGAATTGGGCGGCGTCCGGATATGGGAAGTTGATTCGGGAAGTTTGGGCCTGAGTGGGCGCCCGTCCGGGCGGCGTCTGGTCATGACTTCGGCCCGATTCAAGTTTTATTGAAGAGTGGGCCAGGCGTTCAAGGTTTGAGACGGGCGTCCGGTGGCGACTTAGCGAACCGACTTTAAAATCTATATATAGTCGGCTTTGTTTTCTCCACAAAAGGGATCATACACACATTATTCAAAACCCTAAACCTAGGGGCGGCTTTAGGCTGCGTTTTTCATCTTTTATTCCTATTTTTATGCGCTTTATTTAGATTAAACACTAGTTACTTTTTATGCCTTCATTTACGCAAATTTGAGTTCTTGAGGATGTTCAGAGGCTAAAAGCTTCATCAAACGAGTATTGTGAAGCCGTCCAACAATTGTTGATTTCGTTTTCTTCGATTATCTTTGTGAGTTTTTAATAAAGGTTGTTTCTTATTCATGCTTATTCAAGTTTAATTTGCTTTTATATCGGAAGATATGCATGTGTTGATCGTTTATTGTTGATGGAAGTCTTAATAAACCCTAGATCACCATGAATAAGAATAGTAACTTTCGAATCTATCATAACGGAAGTTAATAGGTCTGATTACTAGGTTATAAACACAAAGTTTGCACCTTCGGTTATTAAACGCGTTAATCTTACATCGGAAGATAGTAGATTGATAGATGAACTTTCTAAGGAATTAGGGTTCATGTTTAGGTGAGGTGAATCACAACTTTGAATAAAAGCGGCAATATAATCGAGATAGGAATCAATGCTTGTTGGATAGGTGGATCAATCCTCGTTTGCTCGTTATAAATTTGATTTAAATCCTTAAAAGCTTGAATTTGTCTAGTTAGTTTACTTTTATCTGCACCTTAGATTAGTTAGTTTAAATTGGTTGCGACCATTATCTTTCCGGCTTTAGATCATCTCTTACGTCGATTTTACGTTTTAGTTAAGTTTAATTTACGATATTCGTTTAGTTTTATCCGTTATTTAGCTTAGTAATCGTGACATAGGTTAGTTAGATAAAAACTAGAAATCACAATCGTTTAGTTCCCGTAAGATCGACCCGGCATTAGCCTCATACTACGATCCTTATACTTGAGGTTAACCGGATTATTACTTGTTTATTTCACGTGTTGATAAAATCCGTGACAACGAGAGATAAAGGTTTACGTTGTGTTCGATCTGTGGAACTCGTGAGTGGGACATGGATTTATCTTTGAATCCGACTTGTGGAACTTAAGCGTGTCCGTCGATTATGTCATTTGCTTTTATGACCGTGCATTTAATATTGCATTGACTAAGGTTTTGGTAACCGTGGGGCAATAAATACGGTCTTAGAATCAAACGCCCTTATAAATCATATACATTAGATATTTTCAATCACGGTCATCCCGATTCTTTTCCTTTCTATATAAAGGGTGGTTTTCCATATCTTTCAGTATACTTGCCATTTGCCAACTCAGAGCTTTTGTTATTGAGTACTCGTTTTCTTTTTCATTATCTCGATGTCTTATAATGGTTCCTTCTCCACTCCTGCCCCCGGTGTGTCCCCTTTCTTTGCTACGGCGTCCGCTACTGCCCACGCAAATTTATGAGGGTACTTCAACAGGCAACGGCCCCTGGCGGAGAGGGGTTTGAACATGCATAAAGTTGAAGGGAGTGGTTCTATGTTTCACGTCGTTTTCTCATGGTGGCGTGACTTTATGGCAGCACCTAATGAGAGGTATAATATCACCATAGTGCGTGAGTTCTATTCAGTTTTATCGGAGGCTGATTCCATCGAGGCACCACCTCGGTTTTTCTTTGAGGTGTCCCTGTTGGCTTTACTCCGGCGGCCATAAACGTGTTTCTTCGCCTCTTCAACGTCGATCCGGCCACGTATTACGAAGCGGCTTGGGTTTTGGATAATAAGGAGCCTTATCTTGCTCATAGAGCGTGCGTATATATTTGTACCCGATGAGTTGCGGAATGCCGGTCATTTCGGAGGATGTGTACCTTAGCATGAATTAGTTTTACTTTCACATTTTCTTACGCTTTCGCACTTTGTAGTACCTTCCGATTTTATGAATGATTTTATTCTTTTGTGTCTATCTCTTCCTTTTTTGAGAGTCCCGTAGATTCAATAAAATTACGCTGATCCGACCTGCAGAACTCAGCGGGTCCGCCTATAGACTTAGATACAATTACACTGGGTCCGACTGCGGAACTCAACAGTCCATCCTGCAGAATAGATTAAAATTACACTTAGTCCGACCTGCGGAACTTACCGGGTCCGTCCTGCGGCGGGTCCGTCCTGCGGACTTAGATAAAAATTACACCGAGTCGACTGCGAGAACTCGGCGAGTATGCATCTGCGGACTTAGATAAAAGTTACACTGAGTCCGACATGTGGAACTCAGCAGGTCCGTCCTACGGACTTCCGTTCGTGCGTCTTCTACAAGATTTATTTTTATAATCATTCCATGCAAATCATGCACCATCAGTAAGACAAAAATATAAAATGCAAAAAGAAAAGCACCTTCCAAGTTCCAAATCAAACCATCCAAAAAAGGTATCGAAGAAATGTATTTATGATGAAATATAAAATAGCAACTAGTAATGCCTGCTAAGCTCGTCTCGGGTTGTGTCACCGACCCATTTCTGTTGATCATTGTTTTGTAGGAGCTCCTAGCTGCTTCAACATCTCCCTTTATCTCTACTGATCCATCCACAGTAGGGAACTTTAAGCTGATGTGGGCCGGTAAGATGACAGCTCGAAGCTCGATCAGTGCTGGTCTTCCCATAATGATGTTGTATGCTAAGGGAGCCTTTACCACCACATAGTTTATCATTAGTGTTTTGCGCCTCGGCTCCCTTCCAATTGTGGTTCTAGCTTGATTATTTTCAGAGGATGAACTGGGGGTCCTGCAAAAGCGAAAAGAGGTGCCGACACAGGGGTGAGTTCGGAATCCTTTAAGTTCATAGACTAGAAGGCGGAGTGGTACAGGACATTAATAGCACTTCCAGTGTCCACATATATGCACTTAATAAGATTTTTGTGGACCACGGCTTCAATGACTAAGCCCTCGTTGTTAGGTATCATGGGAAGTGGGTCATTTGGACCGTATATCACCGATTTCCCGACCTGTCCGTTCAAGCCTTTCAAGCCGATGCTAGGCCCGCTTACGATGGTGTTGATCGTGTTGATCGGGTGATTATCTATTTGCCGATTAGCGTGCGGGGTCCTATCCGCTTCTCGGCTGAGGCTCGTCCCTGGCGATCCCGGTCTTGCCTGTACGTTCTCCCCCTGAAGTCTCTTCGGCCTCAGGGGCTAGGGGTCCTGAGATCGGTCTACGACCTCATCCAGATTTCCATCCATAATAGAAGCATCAATATCTCTTATCAGATATTTGTATTCCTCTGAATCGTGGCCCACATCCTTGTGGTAGGCATAGAACTTGCTCTTATCTCTTCTTTACGCGGTCCCTCATTGGATGGGGGGTTCTTTCCAACCACTTTTCTCTCCATTATGGCCGGACTTGTACACGGATCTGTTCAAAGGATAAAACCCCTTTCTTGTAGGCGCGCATTTCTTCCTAACCAATCTGCGGCTGAGGTATTCGTGCGATCCCAAACCGCTTTCCTCTTTTTGTCGGGCTGCTCTTCCACACTTTCACTTTTAGATTCTCTCTTTTCTGATTCTCGTTTCAGTCTATTCTCCTCTTCTCCCTAGAAATACTTGTATGCGGCGTCCATGCATTCTTCCATAGTCCTGGGGAGTCTACTGCTCAGCTTCACGTATAGCTGTCCTTCTCGGAGCCCAGCCACAAATGATGTAATCAACAGCAAATCGTCCACGCCCTGAACTTGCACAGACTCCTCATTGAATCTTTTCAAATACTAGAGGACATATTCCTCTTTCTTTTGTTTAATTGTATGGAGATGGGTCGCATTTCTCTGGAATGGCCTAGCTGTAACAAAGGCCTTAAGAAACATTCTCCTAGGTCTTCAAAATTGAAGCCCGACCTTGGTGGGAGTTTTGAGAAACCATTCACGGCCCACTGCCCGTCAGAGCGTCGAGGCAGCTTGCACTTTTATCTCATCCCAAGCATTGAATAGACTAAATACAGTGTGATATATTAAAACAAATGATCGATGGTTCCTTGGATCCATCGTAGGGTCCAACTTTGGCACATTGAATCCTGCAGGTCGATCATACTCATTTGCATGCCTCGTGAAAGGCGAAGCAAAGTGGAAATCATCCATTCTCTTTCCCATCAAGGCATTGATCTCCATGCACGGGCTGCCTCCTAACCCGAGCATTCAGGTTTTTTTCCTTGTTTGAGATAGATGCCTCTTCATCCTGTTTTACTTGATTAAGAGGTTTTTCCCCGGTCTCCTCCTCTAAATTATCCTCTTCTGATTGTACTGCCTGGAGGATGGCCCGTCTGGTAGCGGGATCCATGGCCGCCAACTGCTCCTTAACAGCTTGTTGCCCTGAATTTAGGGAGGCTTCCTCTAATTGCTCTGTCTGGCTTTCTGTATCAACTTCCTCGTCATCATGGTCGCTGTTTTGATTATTCTGGGCGTTTGCTACATTTTCATACAGCGGCATTTTCAGGCTCGTGTTGGGTTTTGGTGGGTTGATGATTGATTTCAATTCTCGACGAGACAATCACCGATGAGAGTCCTTCTACTAGTGCCAATTGTGAAACAAAATTAAATCGGGTATAAAATTTAGGCCACTTTGATCTAGTGGTAATTTGTTGAGGCGATTTATCAAGAGAAAATATGAACAAGTGGATGCGTTTTTGCGGTGATTTAGGCGAGTGCAGGAATTTCTCCAGGATGCTTACGTATCCAATGTGTATTTTGGAATCAAGTTTGTCGTAGTTATTTATGGTTGTTTATATAGAGGCGATTGTGCCTGGCGTGGCATGCGTAGGCCGTGCCCAATGTGGACTCTCGTTTAAGTGTTGTTCAAGTTAGAGATAATTTTGGGATTATCCACTTGATTTTAGAAGATAATTAAGACATTCGAATATTAAATGACAAGGATCGGAGCCTTAAAGGCTGGGGATTCTTTCCATAATGATCGTCTAATTATTATTGTTATACTTTCTAGCCGACCTGCGGCGAGATTCTAAGGTCGAGTCAACCGAGCTGAGTAGGTCTACCCCTTGCCGGTCCTGACCGATCTGCTGTGGATCGGGGGCGACCTGAACAGACTTTCTTCATGAGGACTCGATTCGGCCCTTAAGCTTTATGATGGGACTCACGGCCACTTATGGTTAGGGTATTTGGTCTAATCTTTCCCTTATTTGGGGTATCGTGTGATTGACACGTGGAGCGGTAAAATCCAGTACTTATATCGGTTAATAATAAGAATATAAGAGTTTGTTTGGATATTAATTATTTCAACATAAATCGAATCGGGAATATAAAATATAGTACTCCTCCATCCCTATTTAATTATCATGAGATGTCAAAAGCATATATAAGAAGAGTAGTTAATGCTTTGATTTAAGATCAAAATGACAACAACACTTTGAATATAATTAATGCAATTTTGTTTTCAATCTTCCACCCCTTAATAAATAGGGATAGATGTAGAGTAATACAATAAATGATGTTTTAGAAATGTAACTACGACAGATAGAAAGAAATTTTTACTTTTGACAACTACGTCAGTTTAATTGGAACGGAAGGAGTACTATATAGGTCCCAAAATATAAGTTATTGTATATTTTTTTTATTTGTCTCGTAACATAAGTAATTCTACATTACTAATACATGATTTATTACTCTATTCTCTATCTTACCTTTTTATCGCGTTAATCTTTATCTTATTTTTAATTTATTATCAATCCAACAACTTTTCATTACTTAATAATTATTGTATTAATGAAAATCAATGGCTATTTTACACATTTAACTTTCAAATTTATAATATTCATTATTTTAACTTAATCTATGAAAACTTTTAAGATAACTTATATTTTAAAACATATGTAGTGAAAAAAAAGTAGATCTTGATTAAAAAGTTGAAAAGTTATTTTAAATTTTATATAGATGAAAAATGATAAGCGAGAAAAAATGTAATAAATTAATATAATGAATAAAGTAATTATTAAAAAGTAGTAGAGTTTTCAGAGAGAACTTTAATATTTTTTATTTATAGATAAAGAAATTATTGTTAATTTTGATTCGGGATCACCATAAAAGCTACATGAAAATTATTAAATATTAGTATGTAAATAAATAAAATAATGAATTAAGAAAATAGTGGAGTAAAAAATATGCAGTTATTTAAAACGGATCATTTCCAAACACGGCCTAAAGAATTTGTTCTTAATAAATTAATCAGATAAATAGCAGCCGGACGGAGTTTCATTTTGTTATTTTAGAACGACTTTCTCGTATTTTAAGAAAAGAAAAGGCGAGAATTCTGTTAAATGTTTGACCAACTCAGGACAGCAAAGCAACGACATGTACCCCACTTTCTTCCACCTTGAAACCCTCAAATGAACCGCGAAAAACAAACTTCTCAAAACAAAAAAATCGTTTGCATATACAGCTGTTACAACAGATCACATTTATAATATTGATGTCTATTTCAATAAGTAAAATTACGATTGTTTTATGTGTGTTATATTTTGGAATTAATATAAAAAACAAAAGATAAAATCTTAAAGCATTTACATTAGCGTGTGACGTCGAAATTGAATCTGCGATATTAGGCATGTGATGGCCTCAACCTGTTCGACACTTGGCCTTCGAAATATACTCACCAATCCTTTATCATCCAATTAATGATAATCTGCATCTGATCGTTAATTCTGATAAATGATGAAGTATATGTATTTACACCGTCGATTATGATAGATATATACATTCGAGACCAGGGCGAGGATTTTACGATTTGGGGTGAAATTTAATAACTATCTACCGAATTAAATGCGGTGAAATTTGGATTAAGAATATATTGTGGATCAAATTGAGCTACATGTAGGCATTTTAATGTAATATTTTTTTGTCGGATGAAAACATTTTTCAAATTACACATGCCTCCGTCCTTGTATACATTATGGCATAACAGTAACTTGTAGGTTGTCTTACCTCCGTCACAAATTAAGTGTAAATATATTTTTAGTTTTATGCATATTAAAAAATGTAATTTATGTGTAGTGTTTTAATACTACGTTGACATCTTTACACTAACAAATAATAATATTTGTTTTGGATGTGAAATGAGTGTAATAAATAAATGTTTGGTAAGGAGTAAGCTTTGGAAAATAAACATTAAATGATGAATTGGTAATATAAAGTGAAACTTTTTGTGGGACAATTTTTTTTTTCTAAAATGTAGATACTTATTATGGGACGTAGGTAGTATAAAATTGATGAATGTGATACATTCTGATCACCTATATATACGGCCACTATGTGTGAGCAGGGGCGCGATATCTTAGAGGTGCATTAGACAGCCGACCTGCTACATAACATATTATAGTATGATTTTTGTTACATACACATAAGTTGACCTGTTTTTTTATGTATTGCTCTGTATTGACACATTAAAATATAACGAATAAGGATAAGTTTTTTAAAAAAACAAATAAGGATAAGTTTCGTAGTTACAAAATATAATTTATGACAGTAAATTCAAATTCTTTCAACCGTCTATGAGTCTTAGAGGCTGTGTAAGTATAAAAGCACAACTCTACATTTAGTATAACTAATAAATAAATGTTGCATCATTATATTTCTCAGAAAGTGCTACATTATTATCACCGGTATAAATACTTGGGCTAATCAGTAAAAGCGGTCTTTGACCAAAATTTTGGAAAAGCAGGTGTCTACCCAAATTTGAATTTTTATCCCGTTTTAGGTGTTTTTGAGCCATTAAAAGCACTGTTGGGAAGAAGCGCCAGAGGGATTGAGTATTAAGATCGTGCTGCGTTGTGAAAGAAATGGGAGAAAATCGCGAGTCAAACTTATTAAAATCCAAAGCAACCTTTTTTCCAAACTTTTTTAAAGCAGCATTCTTTCTTAATTATCATAAATACTTGTTATATTCGTTCTGTGTGAGCCGTTGTATCCGTATAATTTTCGTGGCCATCTTGTCCATGTTACTCCCCTTCACGCCGAAGTTAACGCCTCCCCAAATATCAAATAGCCACCCAATAAATTATTTTTTTATATATTTTAATAGGCGTAATGAAGTTATTTATTTATAATCTTTGGTTTTTAGGTAGAAAGTCTATTGTGAAATATAGCCATTTATTATGCGTATTATTATTGATTTCATTATTTGTTCCTTTATTCTTGATTTTAAACAAGAGCGGTTAGCGGAGCTCATAACTGTCCAAATATAATTTCTCCACTAATTGCGCTTATCTTCAATAATGCTTAATAAAACCTTCTATTAATTTCCTTTTTTTAAAGAAATGGACGCCCACCACTATCAACTACAATAGTAGTTCCTCCGTCCCAAAATTATTTGGTGTTTTCAGGTAGATTGAAAAAGTGATTAAATGATAAATTTAAAAAAACATATAACTAAAATATCATTTAAGCATCATTAATGAAATAATTTTAAAATATAAAAATTTATTGAATTGTTAAAAAATTAGGGAATATTTTTACACGCAAATTTTATCTTCTGTATGATTTTTTTCCAATTTATTGTTATTTTTTCTTATTTTATGCGCGTTCATTCGACCAAAGTTTGGTGAATATATATACGATATCATCTTGAAATATGGTTAGAATATATGTGTTGAGAGTCATGCATTGGTTGATTAACCATATTTTAGGTAGAATGTTTGAAGTTTTCCAAACTCATACATAGTCGAACATCATTACGACCCGATATTGAAGTCGAATCTCTACACATTCGATTAGAATTTAGTCGGGATAACAACAATGATATAAGAGCCACTATTGATTATTGAATTTGAGACGAGAATATTAAAAGTTTTTGTACTCAATTTTAGTCGGAATGTCTTTCGACCGGTATTGAAGTATGAAAAGCATTCAAAATCGATTAGAATAAAATCGATATAATGATCGTATTACGACTCAAATTGGGTTGAATATATTTGCTTTAATGAATTGACCATAAATTGGCGAGAATAGTATATATTTTCCGGACTCATTTACGGTCGAGAATGGCGGCGTGTGGAATATCAAAAAGCGAAAATCTCTCATTTCTTGGTAAGTGTAAAAGCAATATTTGTGTGAAAAGATAGTCTCAAAAATAAAGGTAAATAGAGAAAACAAAAGTAATAGATGATTATTAGTAATATAAAATAATTTATATTTTAAGACATACAAATAGAGGTGAAGTGAATTATATTTTAAAACAGGAGTAGTATTATTTTAGTGATTCAAACATTTTATTAAATTCCACAAACCGTACTCTGGTTATGTCCATATCTAAATATATTTTGGAATACAATTCATATTAAATAGAAATTCTATAAAATAAAAAATATTGAATTGAAGCCACCAATTAGCAAAGGGCCAACAATATTTCAATAGCATAGAGATATTACAAAAAGACAATTTCTTCAAACTAAACTAACTTATGCTTCTGTAAGCAATACATTTTGCTACACAATATATTTGTGATTCCAAATGCTTATTACAATATAAAATTAAAAAAAAAAAACGAATTCCCCTTATTTCTGCTATTACTTATTCAAACACCTTCCACATTCTTTATTTAATACCACTACAAACTTTATTTCAATCACTAATCTACTACTAATACTCACTATAATATCTTGCCAATTATAATTGTATTATACTATTCTTTAATCGCTACCTGCGATCTAATTACTACCCTAATTTCAACATTATTGTCAAAATTCAAAAATATTAATAAAAACAAAGATACGGACACGGACACTCTTGAGACAATAAATGCATACAAAAACTTAGTAAGTCCACTCTTGAGGAAGGCATATTTCGTGGTGGATAGGTACTTCAGGAAGCGGAACCGTCTTCCTTTGCAGTGTAGACACAGATCTGACACTGACATTTTTCGAGCCAATAATGCATCTGATACACGTAAAAGCACATAAAACTTAAACATGATGTTGCAATTATATTATACACTCGTAAATTAAGTATCAAATTAGCTTTTACCATAATCCGGTATTGTGTCGCACCCAAATTTTTTAGACTGGCATTCTGTGAAGGCACTTTTGTTGTTTAAGTTCTTGCTCATTATAGGGACCTTCTTGGCTGAATATGCAGATGAGTTACCTTCATACCAAAAAAAAAAAAAAAAACAATTATTAAATAAAAAATAGGTTAGAAAACACATAAAAATCAATATAAGGAGGCAAAATCAATAGTACTATTGAAAATGTTATGAAAAATTTCAAAATTCAAATTATATTGAAACTATAAATCAGTCAAACTCTTTGTGTCAAAAAGCATTAAAGGAAAATACAGCACATCAACCTATGTTGTTCAAGTGTTTGACAGGCTGACAAAAGCAAAAATGTCTAGGACACATGACCTGGCTCATAAAATAAAACATTAATGGGTCCCATAAATACATTATTCATATCAAATTAAAATCTTATACTATCATCCAATTAAGGAAAATACTTGTGTGGAAAAGACTTTAAAATAAAATGACGGATGAAACGATCAGAACCATGAATAAAACCATTGATAACGTGTTTCAGGCCAGACCTTTTTCCCTAGACATTAAGGCCCTGTTTGGATTGAATGATTTGAAGGGAAAGGAAATGATATGATTTGGACGGATTTAAATTTTGGTGTTTGGATTGTTTTAGTTTGAAAAAAAAAAAAAAAGAGTAAGGAAAATGAGGATAAGGTTCTTTTATAAACTTGGTGAGTACCATTTCCTTCCAAAAGCAATTGAAAGCGGAAGGAAGCAATCATTTTCTCATAAATGTCTTGACAATCCTTTATATCTCTTTCTCTTGCCATCTCAGTTATCCAAAGCATAACAAAATGAACATAATCCCTCTATCTCTCTATTAGCACTTTCTTTCTTATCTTTCATTTTTCCTTTTTCTATGTAAATCCATTATTTATTATAATTTTATTAATTATAATAATGTATTACAACAAAAATATCAATTATTTCATATACACGAATTTCAAAATCTCAATTATATAATCATTATTTTAATTTACTTAACTTTATTGCCTTGATTCGATTTAAATCAAAATAATTCATATCCAAACAAAATTATTCGGCCATGATTAAAATGGAAGGATATATATATATATATATATTAAAATGATATATGCATTTCACATTAAATGCCTAAAACACTCTATATATGCTATAGATAATGGAAGATTTTGAGATAAATTAACGGATGAAACGATCGGATCGCGAAATTTAAATCTGAGAAAGAAATTATGCGGTTCATGTTCTTCCACGATGTCTTCACACGTAGAATTTAGGGAGATTATTGTGTGGTGTCTTGTGCGGTCTTGAAGCAGCGTGTGGCACCAACCGCCCCAATGTAGTTACGATCGTTTAAGTAAATCGAACTTCACCACAAATTCATCACTCTGCAATAACTTTCCGAATTTAGGTGTTCCATAACATTCTTTATTTAGAGGCAGCAAACTAAAACAAAAGGCAAGACAACCACTTAAATTATTACAAAAGTAAACAAAGTTGTGCACTAAAAAAGGCAAAATAGTTCAATCTAAGCAAAGATCTTATTCACCTGATTTTTGCGTGTATCCACAACATTGCTGCAATGTGGATTTCCACTGTTTTCTCTTCATATCTTCTAGGCAGAAAAACGCCTGTCCCCACGCGCTCACTTTTCACCACATCTCCGACCCGAACCCGATTCCCAGATCCATATCCGTACCCATGGCCCACACCGCCGTATCCACCTCCAAAATGGAACCCACATCCTCTTGCACCCGGCCCTAGTTGAAGCTGATTCTTGTTTTGTAAATGAATATTATTAGGGTAGCCGCTATAAACATACGGCGGCCAACCGCCGGAATTCTCAGCCAACCCATCTAGTTTTTGACCCGCAGTCAAGTTGTTGGGTCCATTTCTTACTTGCCCGGTCCGTATTCCATACCCGTCTCGACCCAAAAATTCTTCGTTGGGTACATGCTGCCAGAATAAGGAAAAAATTTCTTCAATCAGATGCATTCAATTACAAATACAAGAATCAAGAATGTAATGCAATTACTACAAGCTTACATAATTTGGGTAAACAGCGGACGATTTTGGTGGTGGGAGTGTTGAGAAAGATCCTTGTCGTTGAAAAATGGTGGCCGGAGGATTTGATGACGTAAGCCCACCGGCGGTGTTACTTTTCAGGGCTTCAACGAGACCAGCAGCTTTATAAATCAAATCCCAAGAACTATTGTTGCTGGCTAACGGAGTAGTTGGAGGCGAAGAAACTTGGGAGGGTCCATTTGGGCTTCCGTTGGTTGACCCGTTGCTCAGACCCGAAAAACTCTCCACATGCAATAAGGTTGACTGTGGTGACCCGGAATACACATAATTCTTCTGTAACAACAAATTTCAGGGGTTAATCATTTTCAAAAAAAAAAAAAAAAAATTAACAGAAAACAGAGGAGAAGAGGGTAATGGTACCTCATGAGTGGGTCAGGTCAGGGCGAATTTGTGACCGTCAAGAAGAGATAACTGGCGAGTTAACTCAGAGAATAAGAAAACATCCTCGTCACTCTCCGTTTCAGAAGAACCAACAACGGACTTTCCAGGAGAGCTTAAAGCAGAACCGCCGTTGGTTGGAAGAAGAAACCGAGAAGAAACAGAGTCGGAGCCCCGGAATTTGGTATCCATCAATGTATCTTCTTCGTCAGCTAAAACATCAGAGGGTAGCCAAAACTCTAATTCATCTTGCTTAAAGACATCTTATCTTAATAGAGAAATGAACAAGAATCTAGTGGTGGAAGCAGCGCATATAAAAGTTTGCTTCTGGTTGAAGATATAATAATGGCTGCAAATGGTGGAGAAAAAAAAAAAAAAAAAAAAAAAGAAAAAAGGCGAAAAGGGGCGGCAAAGAATGTGGAGGCAGACGGCCGAAAGGGCAGCGTGGGCTTGCTTTTATACTAAGGTTACAGGGTAACCTCGACCCCTCGAAACTTATGTTTTGTTTTAGAATATATTAAATATACACGCTAAAATTATTCTAACACAACGAATGATACGAAAGGTTACTTTTGTTAATGTATTTTTTCTACTATTTAAAAAAATCTCATTATAAATAAAGCAGTTAAAAAAGCTACAGCAGAAAGGTGCCGAAACTTTCGCATGCCGGCATAATGAGTTTAGAGGTTAATCGGTTCGCTTAGTGGATAAGAATCGTGGCTCTATTATTATTAGAGGCCAGAAAGAAGTCATCCGTTTACGAGATGTAATGAGGGAAACATTATTCTTGCAGAGCTCAGTTGCTAAATCCAGAGCAAATGGCCAATAATACCCTTAGCAATGAACTGATCTCTGACGCGCTATGCCCCACCTATTTTCTTCGTCCTAGATGCACTTCTCTATTCCAGCATTCCAATACTGTTATTCCTTCGTAAACATTGTTTTCCTTTTTTAATAATTATTTTCTCTTTCTTTTGTTTTCCATTAAAAGCTTGGTAAACAAGGATAAAATATTTTTATTTTTTGAGAATTAGGATAAAATAAATTTTAAAAAAAACTTTATAAATGTAAAAGAAAAAATTGTTTTCTTATAGGTTTTGTTATTTTGTTGATCTAAATAAATTACTTTATATCTTTTATTTTTGGGTCACCATAATTTATAAGTTCATTATATTCAACACATTATACGATGCAATTTCAAAATAATATTAATTAAAATTTATTCATCAAATAAGAATAAAAGTAGATTATTTCATATTCAAACAGACCACGATAAGTGACAATAGTACAGTCATAAAAGCAAAATGATGAATAAAGATGATATTATATTTATCTAAGTGACATTTTTACATCTCACATTGTTTGAATTTTCAATTAGATTTGTGATTTTTAAGGTTGTGTATTACTTACAATTTTGTAGAGATAATTACTTACAATGTTTGGAGGAAAAAGATAATAAATGAATTGTAATCATCTCAAAGCTTTCACAACTAAGAAGATGCTTAACTTTCTTAATCATTGATATAATAACATACACAAATAATCAGTCCGTTTGGACAAAAGAAAATTCATTTCTCATATATAAATATCATTTATCTCATTAGAAAACAATTGTCGGAATCACGGTAAAATTCAAAGCTGCGAGCGCGTCAGGAGCCAGAGCTTGGATTAGTCAGGCCAGGTGGGTTCAGGATCTGCCAGGTTTAAGCAAATCAATCGTCCTCATCTAAAATTTATAATTTTATCTTAAAAAAATTGTAATTTTATTTTCCATTTTTATACTTTTAATTCTTTAGTTGTACAACGTCACCATGTATGATACAAACTTCATATAATGAATGCCATTTTATTTCTCCTTTTAGTTCCTTAATATACAACTTTTAGAATACTATTAAAAAATATATCTATTTCTCAAAAAAAAAAAAAATTATATCTATACAACTTTTAGAAGACTATTTAAATATTTATATCATTTTATTCACCTTACCGTAAACTTATCGTTAGTCTAACCATATTTTACTTCAAGGTTATTGTTTAATCGAGACCAATTGCCGAAATTATGTGATATGAGTCAAGTGTCGAAACGAGACCTTTGTATTTACAAGGCTCTAATGCATTATATAAAAATATATGAATAATTATGGGTCAGGTAAATATTTAAAAAATTTAGCGTGTCGATGAGTAGATATTAATACATAAAATATTTAAATAGAGTAAAAGTATATAGATTTTTTTGGTTGAGGTCACTGATCCAAAACCTTATAAGTGGCGTCGCACCTAGTATTAGTGATAGTCAAATGTCATACTAGATTGTCGTTTACAAATTCTGGCATTCATCTATTATTTTACTGTAAATGAAAACATCTAAAAATACTTATAATTTTTTGAGATTAAAAAAAAAAATTAATGGACGAGTACAAGTATAACTGTACAACATCACAAAACAATTCCTAAAATAAAAAAATAAAATTAAAGAAGCATCACAAAACAAAATTTTCACCAAAAAAAAAGAAGAAAAAAGAGCATAACATTGATTTTTTAAGAACAAAGTTAAATTGTTTTTAAAGCTGGCACTAAGATTGACGGGATTTTTTTTAATAGCTGTGAAATAAAAGTGGGTGTCGGATACATGGGAGTATGGGACCAGTAAATACATTCAGTGAATAAAAAAAACAAAAAAAAAAAACTGCATGGCGCGTCTGACAATATTCTGGTTGAGTAAATGGCAGGAAGGGTATTTATGTCCAATTGCTCTGGTTGGAGCAGAAGAGCTTTGGCAATAGCAGCACCCATGTAATGAGTGGAGAAATTAATCGAGAGTGGCGCAGTAGGCTCAGGTAATGTCTTCTTATTCCAAGAGGCCAGAAAGAAGTCGTCCATTTACGAGATTGAACCTAAACAGCTTGATTCTGGTCAAATTTGTTATTCACGACAATTAAATTTCTTTCTGGCTGAAGCCAATATCACAGGGATAAAAAAATTTGCATTATACTATCATGACTTGTTGGATTAAAACAATAATTTGTGACATTAGAATGCTTGTAATATTATTGTGGTCCTTCTGAAATATCAAGATGTAATATCTTATGGTATGTTTTAGGTAATGCAGTTATTAAAGCGGTTTATGCAATGACGAGTATCTGATTTTCACATGATTAACATAATAGTGGCATTTACCGTATTTTGTGTATGACGTGTTATTGATATCAAAACAAATTAATGTTATCAAAGTAACACTAGTATTTCAAATAGTGTTGAGATATTCTTTCTTTATGATTAAAAAAAAAAAAAAGTAGACTTGATATATTTAGTCATTGTATATCTATTGAAAAAGTGTTAATGTTACTTTTTTTCAATCTAAAACAACAAATATCACATAACGATACAATAATTTGATATCTTTTTTGAGAATAATTTGACATCTTATAATCTCATGTATATATAAAGAGGGAGAAGTTAACATCATTGAGTCAATTTAAATGTAACTTTCATTTCTTTAATGATAAGGCTATCATATCAAATTGTAACATTAATTAATTGCGAGTATTCATTCAGTTATTTTTAACTGTCACATTTAAAAAAACATAATAATAACTGTTATTTTTTGATAAATTTGGTTATTTTTAATTTAAGGTTAGTCGTTTTTAGATAAACATAGTCGATCATTTTTATAAAATGTGACACTTAAAAAGAAGCGGAGAGAGTATAATATTAATCTATAATGACAGTCACAATATCACGTCATTAATGATCCCTGTGACATTGTAACATTAATTAATTATAAAATAAAAAATATTTTATTTATTTATTTTTAACAAGAAAAAAAGAAAAGAAAAACAAAGATGCAATGAATTAAGACGTGAGGAGTGTATTGCCATACGGTTTTCAGGAGATATTTGTAGTAATGGGGGATGATTGTACGAGTTTCATGTTAGTCGGAACAAACGTATACGTCTTTTGACCAATTAAGATTTAACATATGGACACAAACAGCTAATAGTACTAATTCCTATTTAAGTTTTTTTTAAGGGGATAATTTCTACTATTTTGTGAAGGTATTTGAACTTTTGTTTTAATTAATTATAATCAAAACCTTTATAAATAAAACATACATTAACACATAATAAAGGCTATATTCACATTCATTCACTCGTGTTGAACACCGAAAATAAACGCGACGAAGAAATAGGCTGGCATCAATGCATGTCTACCGTGTGAATATGTTTGACAAAATGCTTTAAAATTCAAAATTGAAGTGGCGGCATGAAATGAAGTACTCCGCCGTTTATTGAATTATCGTGAATTCTTAAAAGCAAGCGTATTAAGGAGATCGATTAATCGTTGAGCAATATCAAAATAATGATAAATCTTTCATTGAATATAATTAATGCGATATTGTTTTGAATCATCATACCTTCATCATAAACAATGGTAGATGTAGAAAAATTTAATAAATAATGTTTTGGAAATGTAAGCTACGATAGATAAAAAAAAAAATTATTTTTGTATTCTGACAGTTAAATAGGAGCATGGTGAGTATATTTTTCTTTAAATAAAGTTTATGCCATTATACCAAACTACGAAAACGACATTGTATGGTACAACCAATTATATCAAATCTAATAGCGTTTATTATCAAAAATAACAATTTGAGCAGATAAATATTGAAAGAGGGCGAGTGGAATATTTTTAAGGTAAAAATAACGTATATTTATTCCGTGATTAAGTGCTAACTTCGTATTATTCTAAAAGCGAATATATCTTTTGATATTATTGTCGAAAGATGGTAATTCTTTCGTCGTGTTTTTCCTCTTGCGTCATCTTTGTTTAGGCATCTCCGTTTGATATTTTTTGGCGTTATTTTGAGTCGTTTTGTAAATTGGTACTATAACACAATACATTTGTAGTTAGGGGTTTCAGAGTCATTTGGTTTTTAACGAAGGAAAAAACATTATACAGAAGTTGCGGTCTTGACACGAAAGGGTCGGCAGCCCGAACACCAAAATAGTTTTGAAGTTCCTAATTACACAATGTAATATCATATAACACATTTTATAAACCATAGAAGCTGCAATCGCGAATCTGTGCTCGTTTTCTCCTAAAAGTCATTCATTTGCAATCTAATCGTTTCATCTTTGCAACTGGTCCTCTGCGATTTCTTGGAAAGTTAATTCAACATTTTCGTTATCTTTAGTTTTTAATCAAAAGTTGTAGATTTTAGTCAATCTAATCATATATCCTTGTTTGATCTAGGAGATCTTTCATTTCCGGCAGTTGTTTTGGATCTGTATCACATTTGATATCAATAGAGGTTAATGTTAATTAAATAATTGAAGAGTTAGGTTAATTTTATAATTTTCTTTTCTTTTAAGTACATAATGATAATTTAATTTAGCACTTTAATTCATGAATTTTATAGCCGTTTTACAAATTGGGTGCTACCACCAATGCAGCAGGACTACCAACCCTCGGCAGTATTTCCACCAATGTCGACAGGTACCACCTCATCGACAATGTTACCAACAACACGGCATTATTGAATCATAATACCGCTGCTTGTTTTACTACCCTGTCTCGTAAAATATAGTCAACATTATTTTTGTAGTATTCAAACTAATATGTTATTTTATTTAATTTTATATCCTTAAGTGATTTTAGATGAATGTTAGGATCATATGCATTCGCATGTTAGATGAGTTCGGTTAGATATTGGCAAATCCCATACGAGGCCACCTCTTGAATTTTTAGGCCATCGACTTCACGAAGGAGGTATTTTAGTTCGATTTTTTCCTTTTTTGAAAATATATTTACAAAATATTACTTCAACATCGCGCATATAAAATCTATAATGATCGCCAAGCCGGAAAAGAGTCCACGGATCACGGTCGAGGCCCACATGCGAGGCCCAACAGAGATAGGGTCCTCGGCCCAATCATCCGCCCTCGCGTAAGCGGACAAAGCAGTATAATCTAACGGCTTCACACCCTTGAGGCTTCCATCATCGGCCAGGCCAGCGGGCATCGATCGGCATACATCCATTTCGATACAAAGCCTTTGGAGAGCGACACGCTCGCCATCCACGCTCGCCACTCTTGAGCTCGGACAAAGCCCGTTTGACTAGGTAACGATCCAAAGGGTCACGGGAGAAGAGTCCACAACGTTCCCAACCCAGGCTCGCCTCGTCGAGCCTACGCGACGATCTTTCACTCTATTCCCCGCGCTTTGTAACCGACTATAGTCCCTGTAAATAGCGGCGTCCTCTCACATACGAACTACGTTATTTGGCTTGATCTATTGCATCCAGGAGTGCGTGGCGACCACATCGAGCCCAACCATACCACACACACCCGTTTTATGTGCATTGTTCATCATTGTTCTTGAGCACCGGTATGTACTAGGCGGACGAATCACGAATAATCAGCTAGATATCCACCGTTTAATGCTGCTTGTGATAATTTCGACATTATCCGTGATATAAAATTCAAATTCATTGATGTTAGATATTTTTCATATATTGTTATCGTTTGCATTTGGGTTTCCAAAATAAAAGCGAGTTCGACTGCATGGTTAGAGTCGAGAGGCGACACTTTCAGCTTCGCGTGGGTTAGAGGCGGCGCCAACTCGTAGAGATCGTAAAGGATTAAATTTGCCACCATATAAGTTATAATAAGAGATCACTGATGTGAATCAACTTTGTGACATATTTTACCGTAAATTTACCCCGAATTTGTGCGTATAATGGCTTAATATGTGTAAAATAATGAGTTAATTTAGCTAAACATGTGGTGGACACAATTTGGTTTAACTTATATGGTTTTATACATATTTTGTTATATTTTGTCGAGACCGAGTTCTACTCGTTTTGTGTGTTTATTCTGATTTCGGAGTTATTGGGTGAAAGTTGGATTGGGCTAAGAGCTATTTCGAGTTTACATTATAAAATTCTTGAATTGGGCACGAAAAGTGAAGTTTGGCGAAGTTTTCAAAAATTCGGTCTTGAAAAGTTACGTAAATTTGTAGAAGGTTGATAAATTCTCGAAGCCTCCGTGCGTGTAGAAGGTTTAAGTAATTTTATAAAAGCCCACGCTAGATATCTTTGAAAGCGAATCGGATCCCGAACCATAATTGGATCGTCATATCGATTCACGGCGCACCGATCGAGGCCATCGATCATGCAGTGAAACTACGAATAAATTTGCATGCGATTATACCACGATTTGATTCGCATAAATGATTAATATAACTATAAGAAGCTTTGAAGATTTACACTAAACGGAGAGGGATAGTAAATCGACGAGAGAGGAGAAGCGTGATCTTCCGGATTGTATCTCCGAGAGGCAGTGGTGGGCGTCGATCCTCGCCGTAGAACCTTCTCGAATATGCACAAGAAAAACCTAGGTTTTCTTCTCTTAATAGTAATGCAAGAAATTAATCTTTCTTCCTTTTTATTTATTAAGTGGCGCCATTTTTGGTTGTGTATTGTGTTAGGAGGAAGCTCTCTTTATATAGAAAAGAAAAACTAGTCAGAGAGAGTTATCCTATTCACACCCACAATTACATATTCTCATAAGGAAAGATATTTGCCATAAAATAAGAGATAATTCTCAAAAAATCAATCTCTTATTTTTCTATTAATTATCCAACAAATGGATAATTAATTAATTACATATGTGACATAATCTAGAAAAATTTCTTTTCCGACTTTATCACAATATGAAAATACCTTTATCATCATTTTAATAGAAAATGTCTTTTCTATTTTACATATTATTTACTAAATAAATAATATTGCATATTCATTAAATATACCAACTATTTAATTTATTCTCCAGAGTTCCATAAAGCGAAAACACTCGCGTGTTAGGGCCAACCGGGGACCATGGACTTATAACTTGATGAGTTACAATAAATTGAATAAAATATTCATCGAGCGAGAATATTTCTACTCAACTTATTAATTCGGAATTACGCTACCATAAATCCGGCCCGAACTCTATCGATTATAGATATAACTTATTCTCAAAGCGTCAGTCGATAAGTGTTCATTGATATAAACATTACATCTGAGACTAACCTCAGCCAGACTATCCGTAGCGAAGCGGGATTGTTTCCGTAAACCTTCTTCATTACATCTTATCCTTATTTACCATTAACCCACTGGTGATCAATTAGTTCATGTAATCAATACGAACTCCCGGATCGATCAATTTCTTGGATTAACAAACAAGGGGATTGTCTTTCTACTTCCCACATGAAGGAATGTATTCCATATCTGCGAGACACACACTTCTCACTCATTCCGAGAATAGTGCCAGCGTGAAAGTGATTCGGACCGCGCCTCTTGCGATCCTTAACAAACACATCAAACCCTATCTTGAAATAAGCGAGAGTGCGTAATCAACGCCAGAGATTAAGGTTAATTCATATATGATCATCTTGTGATTTAATAAGATTTCTCAATCACGAATTATATGAGAAATGCAGATTAAATCGGTCGATCTATCTGAATACATCATATATAAATTCCCAGCGAGACAACCAATGTCAGCGGTCGGATAAGGCGGTCACACCATAAAGTGTTTTGGGCGCATTAATGGTGGTTTAATCAATAGACTCCATAATTTGATTAAGTTCACCATGGACTAACATTTCAAGTGTATCACCGTAAACTTAATCCCCGCGTCGTCACACACTAAGTTATATAGCTACATGTAATCTGACTTAGGGTTTTTGATGAGTGTATTACTTACAAGCACGAAGCAAGTAATAAGATAAGAATAAATCTGTCATTTATTAATTATAAAAATAATTACATAAATTGGCTTTGGGCGTTACTTCAACAATCTCCCACTTACCCGTATAGACAAGCAACAATTGTCTTTCGGGCACACTATATCTAACAATCTCCCACTTGCCCGTAAAGACAAACAATGATTGTTTTTAGAGCACCACACCACTTATTCTATCTATCACAACATTCTCCCACTTGCTCTAAGCGGATGAGACATATCACCCAATACATACCATTGAGATCTTATCGGTGATCTTTAGATGTCCACGCAAACTTGGTAAGCGATCGACTAGGTTGTCGGCTCTGAAGCGATCTTTTAGGACCGGAAATGTAAGCCTCTCGGCCTGATGCAATGCGATCGGGTGGTATTTACTTTCAATATGCTTTTGACCTCTTGTGATTGCGAAGATACTTTGCATAAGCTACCTCTCCACTATTTTCATAGCAAAGTGATATCGACTTACGAGACACAGAATCACTTCGATCCAACAAAGAACTTCTCAAGCCATCTTTTGCCTCTTTGCAATTTGCTCAAAGCTACTATGTATTCGAATATGAGTCAAATTGGCGATCTTTGGATTGCTCAGGAACTATAGCTCCATCACTTGTGAGTAAACAACGAGCACGAGATCGATTCCACGATCATCAGCAATCCGACAAAAATCGAGAATCGGTGTAGTCAACAATACTCGAGGTTTGCACCCGAATACTCAAGCATACAACTCCTCGTTCTCTAAAGGTACTTGAGGATGCCTTATCTTCTTTGCCCAATGCTCGAATCCAAGATTCGATTCTGATTGACTTTTAATAATCGACATTCTCTATCCATGAAATTTATCCCATTTTCCTTTATCAAAAGGCGAGAGAATTATTCCGTGAGGGTTGGGTAGAAACCTCTCGTTGAATATTGCATATGAAAATGCATCTTAAACAATAAGATGGATGGGAAACTTCCACAACTTGTTCTCAAGAATTCGACCGAATCAAATTCTAGGAATATAGTCCACTTCAGCGATTCGAGAGAAGCTTTGGCTCGTCGAGTTTTGACTTGAGATAACACACCAATGTTGCTTCCAAGCATTTTGCGGTGTTATATTTTATTTAAACTAACGTTTACTACTTTAACCAATATTGATTCTACAGTACAAAAAGACTACATCAATATTACAGTCAAGCCCCACACATTTCAAAACATGTGACTTTTAATGACCTAAAGGTTTGCTTTAATCCACCAATGGATATAAGCATCTGTCATTAGCTTTAAGCTAAAACCTTCCGTTCGAATGGATTCAAGCTCCTTTGTTCGGCAAAGAAAGTTTTAGGGCATTGCCTGGTAATCTTCACTGCTTTCCATGGAGTCAAGCAAGGTGAATGATGAGAGGTTGAGGCATCACCCTATTGAACTATCTACTTCTCGGGGAATTATCCACTGAACCACTTGGCTTTGCCTAGAAAGTTAAACTTTCTCATTCATTGGACTCTTTTCATGTAGATCCAATTTCTCCCCTTGGGCTGAGACACTCAGGTGGTTACAAAAGTGTGAGCAATTGGAGTACCAAAACTCCATTTCACGGGTTTATGGCTTTAAACCAACCTCTTATTATCAGAATCTTATATAGTCCTTCCAAAAGACCATAGGTTATCAATCACCCCCAGTAGACTGTAAAGTCTGCATAATCACATCGAGTCAATGGATGAAACCATACTCCTACTGCATTTGGATGGTTTGATTTTCTGATCTGGTTCAGTAGTATTTATCAGTGTCATCCCCAACAACCAATGTTGGATGTGGATTAAATCAGATAGTAACTCCTTGAGTAACTGTACTTCAAGGTTTAAGGTTGTTATCTAAACATTCTTTTAGAAAGGATGTAACAGTGGAACCGTCACTATCCAATCTTAAGAATATTATAACAAGCCTTTACTCATTGCATTAAGATATTTCATGAGCAGTCACCATCTGAGCGTGTATGCAAAATCTCGATCCTACCTTGAAGCACCAGTGCTAACTCCTCTATTCTGAAGTGGAGTAAATGTAGTTCACTCATATCCATAAATTCATAAGCATCTAGAGTAGACTTCTCGGTATTACATAATAATGTAAACCGTTATTTTGCGACTAATAGCTTAATTGAGTTAAGCATTGCAATGTAGCATATCAATAATTATACAAGACAATACATGGTTTATCCTTTCGGTGAAATCGTTTCACTCGGAGGTAAGTGAGCATCGATTCCAAATACTATGCCATAGCTTATATATGAGCATGGAATACTCGTTTCTCTGGTAATATCGAGAGATTCCTCAAATATTTAGATAAACTAATCGGCGTTTGGTAGCTATCAGACAAATTGTCTATTACTCAAAAGCTCCCACTATGTACGTATCTTGTAAGACCCAGAAGGTCAATATGAACAATTTGTGATACTTCTTGACTCTATTACCTTTCTAAATTGAAAGGTTACTTAGTCATCTTTCCTTTGAGATAGTATTCTTTAGGTTGGAGATAGAAATCACCTTTAGCAGATCTTGAGATCTTATCTTTAGAATATATGCACTAATTAATAGATCTTTGAAGAATAGTTTATCTAAATCTGAAAATCATTTGTCTTAATAGTTTATGATGTGTTGCATATACCTTTTCGATATTACTTAGTGGTTCCGACTTTGTCAGACAAAATTAAGTCTCTGAATCGTATACAAATGTCATATTCACTTTCTTTAAGGCATTATATTATCGATGTGGCCCGAATCCATTTGTTCCAACGAATTTGAAAATAGAAATTAGATTCTGCGATATTCAAGGATTAAAATCCAAAATTTCTTTCCTTATATCACTCCCACTATCTCAATTGAAATAAGCGCCCGTTGTCTACTCTTCATCATGAATGCCCGACTACCTTGTTCTTACAAATGAACTTTAGCTTACGAGTCAAATTTCTCGGTTAAGAAAGTCTCTGGGATTCATAGGTTGGTGATCGAAATCACTTTCCTTATCCTTTACTTTCTTTTATTAATATTCGGTTTAACCTTTAACTTATTTAGTTTTAATGACTCGTGCTTGTAGAAAATTTACCTTCCCGTTCTTGGGTTTCTTTAAAGAAATGTCCGTGAACTAGCAGTTCATTTGAGTAGACACAACTCATGAATTGTGGGATGTCTAGTGAGATTGATACCAAATCATTCTTATCATCTTGGAACTAATTTTAATTTGTCTCCGTGTAATCTGGTGTGATGAGGACATACTTATCAATGTCACTTAAGTTTGAAAGGCTTAAGAGGAAATCCTCCACGGAAAAATTAATTGCATTCTTGATTTATGAGTTCAAGCGTTCTTGTTACTTTTCCACTTTCATGAAGTCATCATCAGTCAATTTATCGTGTTTAGCGGTTTAGATACCTTGAGATGATAAGTAGTTGAAAAATAAATTATAAGCGAGAATTATAAATCAAATCGCACCACTTTACAAATAATGATTTTAGGAATTATAAGCGTGATGTCACGCATGCGGTTTATCTGCCATTCAAGATTTAATCTCACACCGGTGCATGACGGGTAGGTCAAAGAGGTGGCGATTAAATTGAGACAATCTCTCTCAACAATTAGCGAGAATCGGACATCCCGATTTAATTGTTGATTACCTTCATTTTCAGCCAAGATATTTCCATAAATACCTTTTAGAGTGTGGCCTCTTTTTGATTTTTAAGTAGACCACTGAGTATGCCGCGAAGGGTAGGTCGATGACCCGGCAGTACTCAAAATCCTATCCTTTGGAAACAAAGCCTTGAATTTTGATATGATGAAGGCCATCTGAAGGGGCCGAAATCAAAGCGGCATGGCGTCATCATTCTTTCACGGTGCTTGAGTTATGATGAGGCCGAGGTTTGGTTGTCACCTTCCCGCTCCCTCGTTATTTTGAAAATTAGGTAGTCTCTTTAGGATTTTCAAAATTTGTTCACAATCAAAAACAATAAATCATGAATATTTAAGTTAATCCTCCCACTAGTTCATCGGTTCCAAATACCGTCTAACTAGTGTCACTTACTCAGACTTTCCAATTTTATGGATTTATAAATTCTTTGTGTAGACATTCTGTAATTAAAATTCACCAAAATTTTATAATCCTAATATATTAGGACTTATGAATTTCCCACCAAATCGAAAAAACAATAAATCACAAATTTAAAGCTCACTGCTAGTTTATCGGTTCCAAATTCCGTCTAACTAATGACACTATATTCATGATTTTCCGGTTTGTCAATTTAGAAATCTCTTGTGTCATTCTGTGAAATAAAATTCACAAAAAAATTTATTATCCTAATTTGTCACGATAAAAGTTTTAGGATTGTAAATTTTCCCAATAAATCGAAAAACAATAAATCAAGAAACAATCGGGTTCCAAATAGCGTCTAGTTGGTCCCCGAATTATTCATGATTTTCCAATTTTGATTATCAAAATTCTAATTTATTTCAACACTACATAACCCAAATCGAAGAATTCACAATCCCAAATTAAGTTTATCATGTTAATTTTATATCGATAAAATTTAGTTTCCTTTAATTAATTTAATTTATTTTGAATCTAAATTAATTATCGTTTTCATACATATCTAATTAATGTCAATATTAATTTTACTACATGTATGCGTATCTTGTAAGTGGAATTCATGAATATGATCATGACATGGTTATATCACATAAATAATCATACAAGAAAATAAATCATGAAAAATAAACCAGCTGAGATGAGCCGATTTAGTGCATAAAGTATCTAATCTATAAATTGAATAAACCACAAGGATAAAAAAATATTAATCTACTATTTCTTGTACCACCTCGGTTATTTAATTTTCTCCTCTTGTTTCAGCCGAGTTGGTAAGAGTCTCGTTCTTCCTTCATCACCACAGAGTTCGATTCCACTGCTCCCTCTTTTTTTTTTTTTCTCCTCCCGTTTTGTTTTTAATCATTTTTGAGCGGTAAAAAAATACAGTAGGAAAAAAATACAAAAAAAAGCTTGAGTGAATCGTCAAGAGTTCAAAATCAAGTCTGCATACAATTAAAACTGTAAACCTTAACGTGCATGACTTTTCGCTTCAAAGTCTTCGTCGAATTAATTAAATAGGCCTTGACGGCGAAAAAAATTTGCAGAAAATTAAAATTGCAAAAATAAATTACATGATATCTATCCCAAAAGCGGGTTTACATAGATCTAACGATGGCAGTACCACGATCCATCTAAATCAACCAAACATTCAATCGCATAAATTAAATTGAAAGATGCAATTTTTATTATTTCCACTCCTTATTAATTAATTGCCAAAATCATGATACATAAAATTGCTTTAACCTGGCTCGATATCTGCGTCGCTGGATATCGAAACCCGAATCGGATCCGATCCATGGTTGGATCGTCGGTCGATTCACGGCACCCGATCGAGGCGTTTGATCATGCCTGGTAGGAAGCTGAATAAATTCGCATCTCTGCGATTATACCCGATTTGATTCGCATAAATAATTAATATAACTATAAGAAGGTTGAAGATTTACTAAGCGGAGAGGATAGTAAATCGGCCGAGAGAGGAGAAGTCATGATCTTACGGATTGTATCTCGGCGGCAGTGGTGGGCGTCGATCATCGCCGTAGAACCTCACCGAATATGCATAAGAAAAACCTAGGTTTTTCTTGTCTTAATAACTAAAGGCAAGAAACTAATTTTTCTTCCTTTTTATTTATTAAAGTGGTGCCATTTTTGGTTGGTATTGTGTTATGAAGCTCTCTTTTTATATAGAAAAATAAGCTGAGTCGAGAAGTTATTATTTTCATACCACAATTACATGTTCAGATAAGGAAAGATATTTGCCATAAAATAAAGATAATTCCCAAAAAAAATCAATCTCTTATTATTCCATTAATTATCAACAAATAGATAATTAATTAATTAAACATGTGACATAATCTAGAAAAATTTATTTTCCCAACTTTATCACAATATAGAGTATACACATTTATCATCATTTTTAATAGAAAATGTCTTTTCATTTTACATATTATTTACTAAATAAATCTTATTGCATATTAATTAAATAGACCATTATTTAATTTATTACCGAGTTCAATAAAGCGAGAAAATACTTTCGCGTGTTAGGAGTCAACCGGGGACCAGTGGACGTATAACCGTGCATTACAATAAATTGAATAAAATATTCATCGAATAGAATATTTACTCAACTTATTAATTCGGAATTCATACCATAAATCCGCCAGGCTGAACTCTGTCGATTATCGAAAGCCCGAACTCTTTCAAGTGTATCACCATAAACTTAATTATCAACGTCGTCGCACACAAAGTTATATGGCTCATATGTAATCTGACTTAGGGTTTTTAGTTAGTGTATTGCTTACAAGCACGCAGCAAGTAATAAGAGAGAATAAATCATCATTTATTAATTCTAAAAACATTTACATAAATTTTCTTCCGTATTTATTCCAGCAGCGTCGGTGGGGAAAACAAACACGTTTTAAGTCGGTTTGAAGCAGAATCTGACGGAATTTATCTTTTATTTTCCCAAATGTAGTAGAAATCTGTTCTAAGTCGAATTTTACTTCATTGTAGCTTTGTATAAGGTAGTCGGACCCATAGGAAATTTACCACAATTCTACTTTCTACCATACACTTTTAGTTTTTATGCAAATAATGTCTTATTGTTTTTCGGCAATAAAATTTCTTGGTGTTTATTCGGGTGTTATTTAAATCAAGGAATTGTGGATTTTATCGATTCTCTGCGGATTCAGAAACGTGTCGAATATTTGGGAAGAAGGTGTCAATCTAATTCACCAAAGGTATAATCGTATTATCTTTTAAAGTGTTCAACCATGAATCTTTGCATCGGAAATCACAATATATTAGGCTAATATTTGAGTTAACCAAGCGATGTGAAAATTAAGACTACTGTCCCTAATATGCATCTCCAAATCTATCCGAACACTGGCGGCTCGGCATTAAGATTGGAAACCAGCAACGTCAATGAGGAGCTGAAATACATGCAGAAGCGTTATGTCATTGTCAAATTATTTTCATTGCATTCGTGTTAATTAATTTTAGTTACTTGTTTTAATTATTCATGTGTAAAATTGATCACTTTTATGCATGCTTTAAGTAATTCATTCTCATGGAACCATAATTTGAAGGAATAAATTGGGCGTATGCTAACTAGATCACCCATGTATAAATCACCATCTAGGATGTGGCGTCACCGATGGTGAGGTTTCAACATAATTGTTGGCGTTCCAGCGATTAATCGTGTTTAATTAAGCTGAATCTCACCCATACACGATAGATAATTAATTATTCATAAGGGTTCTTTTGTCCGTACACGAATTAGAACCATATTAGGGAATTGCACCATTAATTAATATGGAAGAGGGTTTACATGATGGTTGGGTAGATTTGGCATGTTATTTTGTTTTGGGTAGACTAATTGGATCATCTGTTTGGTTAACCCGTAATAATAACGTTTAAATCCTTGAATATTTTATTTGTTTGTTCTTTTATTAAGTGATACCTCGTTATTTCTCACATAAATTTGGTCAACGACACGCCCCTCCCGTCTGGCCTTTTGGTTATCATCGTTAAAAAAATCCTTGTGAGACTACCCCGACTACTATTTACGCCTTTATCTGCAATTGAACTAGTCATTCTTGCTAGTATCGTGTTTGGCATCGATCAATCACTCTCCATCTACTAACTCTGGTGAGTAAAACCTCGAACAAGCAAGGGTTTGTTATGTTATGAGTCAAGGACACTTAGCCCAAAATAATGGGTATGCACGGGACATATTCATGCGCCTCGTATGTACGGGTAATTACTGTTTAGGCTGTTCCATCTTTTCCAAAACAAATCGTATCTTACGATTGAAACATAACGTTTTAGATTTTAAACACATCAAATATGTTTATTATGAAGTTAAACTAAAGGTCTAGATTTATTCACGTATGAGTCTTCCTAAGGACAAATAGTCTTAGACATTCTAAATTATCTACTGTACATAGATAAAAGATTATTGACTTACTAAGTCAAAGTCACAAAATCTAAACAAATCAAGTCCGATGCTCCACCTTCTCTCCATATATGTGGTCTACGGTTGTGGTCTTTGAAATTTGAGACTCTTGGAAACCCGATGGTTAAGCTTTGATCGTTCCAAGTAATGTCCCAAAGAAATACAAGCCATTTTATATCAAATGGTACTCAAAATAAGGTAAAACATCATTTTTGAAGGGGTTAGGCTCACGCCTATGAAACCTTAGGAGCAAGCCCGATTTGTTTAGAAAACTTTCTTAACTCTAAACCGATAAGCCCACGCCTGTAGATGGGTCTTGAGAGTACATGCCCATGCTGTGAAGTCGGCTTTATCATATCTTCAACTACAGAACTCTAAGTCATCTTGATAGGCCTTGGCGATGGGGAAATGATAGGCACTGCTTTATGAAGGTGCATGTTGGTCCACTTGGAAGGCTAACACAAGTTTAGAAGGGGGGAGGAGGGTGAATAAACTTGTCACCAAAAACTAGATCTAAAAGCTTGATTAAGGTTCGATTTTTAACTTGTGGGAGTTGGTGGTAAAAATTTGAATCAAGTCAAACGACTTATAACAAAGCGAGTCAATGATGCCGTAGATCTAGTGA